>JAPYZE010007829.1:1012-25485 GCA_030522805.1 Leptomastidea abnormis
GAAGGGGGAAGTCCCTTTAATCAGAGCCCGGCCAAACAGACATGTGCATATTATATATACTATACGAACTAACGTGTAGTCGAGACAACAAAGAGCAGTACGAACATTGAAAGAGAAAGAAAGAGAGAGAGAGAGAGAGAGAGAGGGTGAGAGATCGTTGTATAAGGGTGGCTGGATTGACACACACACACGCAGGGGAGCTTGAGATATATAATGGGGGTAGGATATATAATAAAAGTATTTTCGTTTTTTTTTCATTCTTCTTTTTTCTACTTGGGAGTTATAATGGAAGGGACCACCCTTAGAGTTTGTACTGTGGCATTGGAGAAATTAGTTTCGAGTGGTTACTTGCTACGATGATTATGATGATGATGATGATGATGATAGAGAACAATGAAATGATTATTTGATGCATTTAATTTAATGATTATACATATACTTAATCGATTTTTTAGTTTAATTAAATTCAAACTTTAATTATTCTTTTGCAATGATATATTTTTCATGTAATTAATTTAAAATTATGATAATCCAATAAGTTTGAATTTGTTTATATTAATTTATTGTAAAAGTATTAAATATCACTCAAATTGTACTGTTATTAATTATTTTGCTAAGTCAATACAAAATTTTAAAAATAAGCAATGTAATATTATAACAGAGTAAACGATAATTTTAATATTAACCCTATATATTCACAGCTATTATAATACTATCAAATGAAAGCACAAATGTCACACTATCAAAGCGTCAAAATCTATCAATCAGCGAAATAACCACTTTTCGCGAAATGTACCAAATCTTCCTCTCTCGATAATGGCTTGATAATGATCAAAACCCCAAACGAATATCACCACCACTACAACCACTACCACCACCATCTATAGTGCAAAATCAATTTCGTTAACCAATTAGCTCTCTTGCAAATTTAAGCAAATCACTGTTTCACCAACCTAACTCTTGTACACATATATACACGTAGTAGAATATAAATTCAGATAGATGTAGAAGTAAAGAGAGAGAGAGAGAGAGAGAGAGAGAGAAGGAGGAGAGTACAAACGAGTTAGAATATCTATATATATCGAGAAATCAATTCCAGATAAGCTCTCGCCTCTGATTTCAATCAAAACTTTCGATATCACAAGCTTTATACCACGTGTCATCCAGTATAGCATTTGCACTCATCTCGTAATCATCATCTCTCTTTCTACATAGCACCCACACATATCTAAATATACAGATAAAAATAAAACACTCTCTACTTTATAGGAAAACAAACAAAGGATATAAATCCGTACTCTAAAATCGCAAGGAAGATTCGCGAACGAGCTCTCTCTCTCTTTGTCTAAACGCGCCAGTCCTCGGTTTCCTTTGTCCCGAGAAGACTCGCTATTTCTCTCCCCCTATATATATATACACTACCAGCCAGGCTCAGGACTTTGCACCCGCGCGGTTCTACCCGATCGATACAGCTCTCCCTCTCTCAAAAGAGAGAGAGAGCACATGGTCTGGAACTTGCTACTATGGGGGAGGAGAGAGAAAGAGAGAGAGAGAGAAAGCCTACGATGTGATACATGGGAGTAGAGAATTCTATCCTCCCCCCCCCCCTTTTCCACTGTGTTGTAACACACTCTGGTGGATGCTGTAGACTCGATGGAGCCTGCTTTCAAATGATGACCGTCACGTAGCCATAGTATACGAGGTTGGACTGCGTTATACGTGACTGTGTAGACCACCTTCGGTCTTTTGTCAGTTTTATAGATTTGTGTGTGTGTTTGTCAGGAGTAAGTGTGACGGGTATAGGATTTATAATAATAATGTAATGTGTATACAGGAGGTGTATATGTTATTTTTGATGTGTAATTTGATATGGTTATGCTTGGAATATTGCTTATGTATTTTACGAGGATGAATTTGTGCGAAATTTCGGATGAATTTATTTTATGGTGGTGTGATTAATTTATGTTTTTGGGTTGCTTGTTACTGTATTAGGAGTTTGCTGTATTTTTGTAATATGTGATATGGTATTTGTAATATGATTATTTTACTTTGAATTATAGAATATATTTTGGAGAAATTGTATTCTGGATTATATTGATATTTTGTCATTTAATTTATCAGTATAGAATTAATTAAAAGATATTCGTATTTACCAGTGTTTAAAATTGTTACCATTTGAAGTTAAAGATAGATTTCAATCGTATAAATTTAATTTGACTACTTTTGTTGTAACGGTTACGTTGATACTCTTATGGCAATCATAAAATTTTACGATGGTCTCCAGTGTAATTTTAAGATGAACTTTGAGTCCTTTTCTTTCTTTTTTTTTTCCTTGTGTCTGCTTTTTATTATTATAATAACTTCTACCTCGTAAACTTTATTGATAACTGTTACTTTTCTTTTATCAGTTATTTTTATTTACTTTATTTTTGTTGAAAAGTAAAATGAAAATTTTAACATTTATATATCATAAAGGTATATTGACTGTTAACGTTTCAAAATTTATAACGTTTGATAAAATGAAAAGAAAAAAAACTACCATAAAGATGTATGAAAAATAAAAGATTTTGCAAAACCTTAAAATTAACAGCGATTTTGTGAATAAATTTAGACACATCTTCAATTTCCAAGTAATTCTCAACTCTTAAATCTATCGAAGAAAACTAAATTGAGCAGCGAACATTTATCTTGCTTCTACTAAGAAAACTTGAAATTTTTTTTTTACTTTACAACTTTACGAGAAATTCGAACATAATAAAACTTTACTTGTAAAATATAATCCGATCGTGCCTTCTAACAATCTTATTTTTTTATTCTTATCACAAAAATAAATCTATGAAAATTTATTACCCCTTTTCAAAATATCACTTGCACATTACAATCAATTTTAAAATTAAATTTTAGTTAATCATTAATTATCCATTTAAAAAAATTAACTTACAAAAACAATATTAACTTAGAAAAATAATAATAAAATGACAGGAATACCCAGCAACTTTCACTGCGACAAATCAATCAATCACGAAACACATTCTCTATACTCCCACAAGCACAAGCGAATTTCATTCCCTTCCATCGCTTCACCTTACATCCCTTACACGCACTTCATCCCTTCACTCATTCCATCCCCAAGATCTTCTATCATTTTCTCCCACTACCATCCTTTTTTCTCCCCCCCCATCAACGTTCTTTTCTTTGTTCAAGTTCGTTAAACCTCCGGTAGACTAGAGAGAGAGAGAGAGAGAGAGAGAGAAAGAAAGAGAAGCTGACTGCACATCTTCGATTCTCTTCTCTCAACTTGAAAACGAGAGAAAAAAAAGACAAAGAGTAAGAAACAAAGGAAAAAAGGCAGAAACGTATAGCTAGAATCAAATACGCGAGGGAGGATTTAAGACTATAGTGGAAAGCAAAGCGAGCAGTGCAAAAAGAGAACATTTTCAAACTTGGTTGAATTAGAAGCTTTTTTTCTTTTTTTATTATTATTTTATTATTTACTCTCGATAAAGTTCTGTTTTCACATACATTTCAAAGACATTAAACGACAAGTACAAACTTTTATTCTAGATGTTTATTTGAAAAGAAAAGATACTCTCAATTATTTATATTGATTGAAAAGTCTTCGATTCTTTATATTTTGTCATTAATACGTTAACGTAACAATAGAAATCTGATGTGTATTGTTATGCAAAATATCGGACGTTTATTCTTTCTAACACCCCCCTTAGGCAACAATTATTTTACGTCCTCGACACTTTGTCCACTTACTTACGATTGTTACACTACGACAGGCGAGAAAAAAAATAGAAGGAGTAAAACGACTATGATTGATGAGACTGAGAGAGAGAAAGAGAGAAGAGAAAACGACGTCAGCAGAGACGTCGATTTACTTCTACAAAAAAAAAAAAAAAAAAAGTCGAGCTTTTTCAAGTTAACGCGTTCAACCAGTTTTATATAGCCCTTCGTAATAGTAACGTCAAGACGTTTGAATTATTTTTATTTTGTTATCACAGCAGTCGTCAAGTAACTCACGACTCATGGCTATATAGAAATGAAAAAAAAAAGTAGAAAAAGAAGATAGACGCTTATATTTGGAAGAAGTAGACACAAGCTTGAGGGTCAAAGGGTGTCGGTACTTTGTGTGTCCTCCTTATACTGTAAAAGCAGTTAGCTATTCAGAGAGGATGGTGTGGTAAAAAAGAGAGAGGGTTATAAGGTACATTTTGTCGACAAAGTGCCTCGTAATATCGGAGTTTGCGATCTCTTCCTTTACTCTCTTTCCCTCTCATTCGCTCAATGAAAAAAGTGTAATATCGATTAAGTCTGATGGAAAGTCTTCGAACTTACTAATAGACATTTCTTTGGTGGATCGCACTTTTTACAATGTGTTCAAACGAAAAGACCTATTTAATTTTATTTTTTGAATCACTTATACCTACTTGCTTTTATCTTTAATTAAAGCTCTGAGACTCTTAGTTCATAAATTATTGTTTAGAATGATAGCTTTGTTTTATTATTTTACTGGTATGAAAAAAATAATTTGACTTACCCATTGCCGTCTGACCATATCATGACTATTACTACTGATATTTCAACGAGTTTATCCAATTTTATCTGAAATTAAAAAAAAAAAACGTTTTATAATTACAAAAAAATTATTTTAATCATCACGCTTTTTGCAGCAAAATAAATAAATACACTAAAAAGTAAAAAAAAAAATCAATTTCTAATCAATTAAATCATTTCTTAGTTCTGTTTCGTTAAAACAAAAAAAACGCAGTCACTCGAATATTTAAAGATAAAACAACTCTTTACCTTGAATCTACTTATTTTCTCTAAAACACTTAAATTATTTATTTGTGTAGCATCATTGCAATAGCACAATTTTGTCAAATTAGTAAAATCTAATCTTTCTACAATCTCTATACTCCTTTTTATTCACTAGTTTACCTCGCAAACATACTTGACACAAATAAAAGCCCTAGCTTGAACGAAGATATCGGTCAAATACTGAGAGACAAGCGGAATTAAATTACGTCTTTCCTACTTAACCGCTTTGATTATCCAATTCTATATCCTGACACGTTAACAAAGCGAGTTTAAAAAAAATATATATATATCCTTGCGTAAACTATATACCAAGAAGTAGACTTGGATAACGTAGTAAAAAAAAAACAAGAAAAATAACAATACAGTGGAAAACAAACTTGATGTGATGTCGATTAGTGTTCACATTTATACGTACGAGTTATTTGCAGATATCTATTGAGAAGGCAGAGCACGATCTTTTGGGGTCATAGGTCTATATAATAGTTATAAAGATAGGCAGGTCCAGAGAGAAGAATTTTAAAATACATCATAAATTTTACGCTATACCACATACGCAAGAAAGAGAGAGAGAGAGAGAAAAATGTAAGCCGACTCTGACACATCTTTCTATCTTTTCCTTTTTGTTAAGTTTCAACTCCACATTGTCGGCATAAAGAGTAGAGTATATAAGATCCTTGAGGTCTCTCTCCCTTTCTCTGAAAAGAGGCTTTCATTTAAAATGCATTAGAAAAGAGTCAAGCTTCCAACATACATATCCCTTTTTTTTCTCTTTTTTTTTCTTCTTCTTCTTTTTTCCTCTCAGCCTCACAATTTTTCAATCCTCTTGCCTATTTCACTGACTTTCTCTCTACAACCGCGCATGTCCTTACTTTTTTTTGAGTATCCTCTCATTTTTTTTTGTTCTTTTATCAAACCCTCTCTGGCTACATGCCGTAATACGTACTCTAGTAACTTTGTCCTACCCCTCGTTGGTTTAGTTACTTTACTTTCTGATTCTGCTTATATTCTCTTGTCAAGTCGTTTGCCTCTTCTATTTTTTTTTTATTTCTGACTACGTAAGCTCGAGTACAGGTTCTGTTATAATACACTATTCATATACTTTATTAACGATGGTATTACTGAAATACATTACAATAATTAATAGCAAGGAGACATTTTTCTCCAATAAATCTCGTTTTATCTTTATTACAATGTGTTTTATCAGCGTTAATAAATAAAAATAAATGAATAATAACTAGTTACCACATCTGCACCATAAAAAATTGAATTAAATAAAATCAACAACGTCAAGAGTGTTAAACCGCTCGTGTCATGCACCTTTCGAGCAAATAGATTTATATAGCAAGTCTGGAGAAAAAGATAGGAAAAGTCAGTGTAAAATAAAAAAAAAAAAATAAAATAAAATAAGGTTTGCAATATACCTAGAAGAGATGTCTCTTGGTGGGCAATCGAGCTTTAAAGAAGAATCGCAATTCTCAGAGTAAAGTTAAAAAATAAAAAAAAAGGGAGGAAGGAAGTAAGAGTGAGAAGGAAAAAGAGAAACGCCAGTTCTCACGTCACTCTATAAATCAGCCTTCTTTCCCTCTTTTTTTTTTTTTTTTTTTTTTTTATTATTCGTTAATTAAGTTTTTTTTTTCGCTTCTCCCCAAGTACTCTTGGCTCCTTTTTTACTTTCTCCCTTTTTCTTTTTTCTTGTTTTTATTTTTACTTTTTTTTTTTTTATTTTTTTCTGTCTTTCTCTCTTTCTCTTTTCCGTTAAACCTCAGACTTTTTTCTTCTTTTTTTTATTCTGCCCTTACACTTCTTCTTAGGACGCGAAGCTTTTTTTTTTCTAGCATAGGTATGAAAAAGCTCGTGCATGAATTTGATTAAATTTCGACTTGAACACTAGTACAGATTTAAAGGGTTAATGTACTGACTGATATTTTTTTCGGAAAATAAATTTTTTATATCAAAGTCGGTAAAAAATGTCGTAAGGGAATTGAGAGCAAGCTTTTAATAATCGTACTTCCGGCTGTTATTGTGATTTATTAATAATGGAGCTTGGGCGAATAAAATTGAAGAAAAAAAATCCTATAAAATATTAATAATAAATGAAATATATCGGATATTTCATTAATATTTTATATTTTTATAAATAAATATCAAGCAATATATTACACTTAAAGTAGACTTATAATCAATTTTAATTAATCAAGCTCTTAAAAAAAGTATCCCACAAATTAAGAACCCCAAGATAAATTACAAGCATCGTCTGGGACCTTATTTTTCATTAACGTATACATCCATTCGCAAGATAGCTGAGGGAAGGAATGAGTTGTGTATAGCTTTAGAATTGCCAGGAACGTCAAGCTTCTCTCACCACGTATGGAAGAGGATCGCTTGCACGCAAGCTTTAGCGATTGCAAATTCCAACTCGCTGCTTGCCACACACACAGCCTTTCCGTATATACCTCTGACATTCACGATGATATTTACGATCTTGAGAGAGAGAGAGAGGATAGTTTTCTTGTTGCTATGGCATACTGGGTAATTTTTCAAGATCTAAAAGGATTTTTTTTTTATTGTAGTGGTAAATTGAAGTTGTCAAGTGGTGAAACTGAATTACAGAATTAGCAGTGTCATCCTTGCAAAATATAGTCGATGGTTAATTTTGAATTTTCAATTTTGTAAAAATTGAGACTTCTTGGGTACATATAAAAAAAAAAATTCAAGATTTTTTTTTTCTGGGTAATTGCATCGATCTGTTATATCGTCCCTTGCCCTCCTCAAAAAAAAAAAAAAAATCAACTCTAACATAAAGTCAAGGGACTTTTCTTTCCCCTTATACTCCAAGTCTTCTAAATGTTTCAATTCGTACAGCGAGGAAAATTGCGCCATTTAAAATTTATCTCGAGAGAGAGTAAGAAAGAGCTGATATACGTTTCTGTACACCCAACGGGTTACACACATATACACACACACATGAATACTCACAACGTTTTTCTCTTTCTTTTTTCCATGCCTTCGTATTATTTTTCTCCAAAGCTGCACCACACACAGAGTTTTTTTTTTTCATACTCTGAAAAGCTCGTGAAAATTACCGTGAGTTTCCAGATATACATGTATACCTTACATAAGAAAAAAAACGTACAGAGCTTTTTAAGATAACGTTCTCGCGTGATTGTACTCATGAAGTTGATGTATTTGCGCTACATTTACTCTCTTTTTTTTTTTTTTTCTAACTCATCTTCTTTTTCTTTTTACAACTCTAGCACCAAAATGCCCCACATATTTCTCTCGGTCTGACCCTTATTCGCGAAACAGGTGAAAATTGTTTATCCCGTACATATTATATATATATACAGCTCTTTGAAAATTTAATCACGTGTTATATTTATGTCGTTGTTATCGATGACAAATACAGCATTTCATTATTATATGACCTTTATAAAAACAAGCGATATCACTAGTTAAGCTCGGCTTATATATGAGCATGGAATTACAATTGAAAATTTCATTTGCACGTTGGGATATTACGGGTTGAAAGAGATAATCGATACGATATCAATATAGTTCTTAATATATAGCATTTATCGTAAACGATACTTTTTCTACACATACAAGAGAAAATGCTCATAGTATACATACAAGAGATTAAAAAAAAAAATTGTAGCGGAAAATTGAGATTAAATCCTAACCGATCGTTTTTCATCCGGATTTTATCCATAAACCATTGAAGCCTTGAACGTTTGAAATATTTGTACGTGCTCACGAAAACAAAAAAAAAAAAAATTCGATGTGAATGTTTGTGTATATATTTGCGAGAAATATAAAAGAGGCTTGTCGTTCTCGTATATGAATTAATACCTTGTGTGTATCAACGATTGAAAACGTGATCGATAATAAACGCAGTTTCCTGATGACATAATATATACTGTCATGAATGTGATATAGTTGGATGTGTATTTTCTTTTTTTTTTTTTTACTCTTTTCGATAAAAGATTCCATGTACGCGCGACCATAATGTTTTTTTACAAGATATATCCCGTTGGAAAATAAAATTAATGTACGTCGTGGAAAAAAAAACGTTTATTGTTGGTAAAAGTGAGACAAGGAGGTTGGATGAGAAAGATATGAGATAGTGGATTTATACGGTTATACGTGAGGGATTTGAGCATCGGGTGGTACTTTATAGTAATTCTTTTGATGAAAAAAATTAAATTTTATTTTTTTATCTTAACGTAAATTAACATTCATCTATCTATTTATTTTTTACGAATTTTGCCAATAGATTTATTACATCTAAATTATCTCTCATCAAAAAATTTTAACAACTCTCAACACTATTTCAAGTCACAACGAAAAATTACACTCCCCATAAAAAAAAAAATCTAAAGCTTTAACAACAAAACTATCTCACAATCCGAGATATTTTTTAAAGTTCCAATCCAAACTACGCACACGTATCATACATACATACATACACATACCACACTCAATTCTCATATACCATATACAATAGGTTCAGGTCACGTAACACCAATGAAATAAACAAGCAAGCTATATTATGGTGGTATATATATAACATCATTTCTGCTGACTCTTCGTATACATATATATATATATATATATACCTATTCTACACGTTCGCCAAAAGCAGTTCTAAGCTTTATCGTCAAAGCAGTATCGAACATATCACATAAACCAACCGTTGAGGTAAGTTAAGATTTGCTATTGTAGGTATATATATGTTATTGTGCTCTTGTGAGAATTGACACAAATTACGAGGAAGAGAAAGATTTAAATTTATTTGCGACCGAGTGTACTAAATTATCAGGATAGTCTTATGTTATTTTATTTTTTATACCTGCCCAGTGGGAGGTAACAAGTTCAATCCGAGATTCATGTTCTATTGACACACTACATATAGTGTGTGGAAGGGTCGAAAAGAAATTGTATACGAGTGTAGAGTAAATGTTTGGTTGCAAGTTCTTTTACGTTGAATTATTAATATTGATTTATTATTATTTTTCTTTTTTTTTTTATCGTCTGATTTTGTTTTAGGATTGTTGTATATTGTTTTTTTTTTAAATATTTTATGTTTAGCACAGTTGTTTGACTTATCGAATAGAGCAATTTCAATTTAATAGACGTACTCAATTGAACCTGAACACAATTGCTATATATATTCTACGAATTCTATTTGGTTTATGGTAAACATAAACGCGTACTGGAAACATTTAACATCTAACTTATATACGTTTCTATCCGTTTCCCTTAATTCTAGTTGATTTGAAACATAATTTGAAATTTATTATTATATTTAAAACACAAATTGCAATAACATTATTTAACAAAATTCAAATTCAAATTTCATAAAAGTCAAAAATTCTTTTCCTCAAAACATAATTTTGACATTTTTAATTTAAAACAATTTCTAATTACCATAAGTACCCAAAATTCCAACAAGTTATAACTACTACTACTACTACCATCATCTACTCTAAATTCCCCATAGTAACAACGATTACGTAAAGCTTATATTAATCTTATTATCTCTCTCTCTCTCTCTCTCTTCCAAGTTTCTGACTAACGTAGTCCAAACGTCAGAGTATAAGTAGAATGAGGAGGGACAGTTACAAGCTTTAGTACAGAGAGAGTAGAGTATATAAGATAGAGTTGGATAACTGAATTTCACAGTATACCCAAAACCCTTACATCTGAATCTCTCTCTACGCATGTAATATGTATGTGTGTATGTCCTATCTAACGCACAGATACAGATACGAGAGCCAGTCTGTACACGCACGTATATAATTTAAGTACTTCCCTTTTACTATATACTAACCTTCTCTCTTAACCCCCAGGAACTATACAAAGGAAAGATACCCGCAGAGTAGTAGTAGCAGCAGTAGAGATCTACGTCAGGTTCTTCCCTATCTACTTTTGCCTGTTCTCTACTAACTAACCCTTTCACTCTTCTCTCTTCTCTACCTCTCTTGGTAAAGTTGCGTAACTTTGTTATATGTGCGCGATCGTTTTGCGAGAAATTTCTCTCACTCTTCCTCTCTCGTAAATCTGTTAGTACTGAGAAATTGTTTCTACTGATAAAAGTGAAGTATATTTTTTTTTTTGTTACCTTAATCTCTGTGACAGATGTCACTCTTAATACGAATGATATCTTTATTTCGTTATCAAATTACGTGTGAATGTGAAGTAAAAAAAGAACAAAAAAAATTTAAATCTCTGTTTTGTAATATCATATAATAGTTTTAATATGTTTCACTTTAAAAAATAGCTCCAAGTTATATAACAGTTTTCTCACACCCCTTTTTAACTGTTAGAAAAAACTTGGATATTCTTGCATATTATGTTTCTCATTTCAAATCATACACGTACACATACACATCTAAAAATCAGTATCACACACACACACACACACACACACACACACACACACACACACACACACACACGCACGTACTACAAGTTTTTATTTACCGTTTGTACGCCACGAAGCGTCGCGACACTTTGTCCCCCTTCTCCTTATTTTCTACCACGGATGCTATATACGTGCTTGCAATACCGTACACACTTTGCTGGACACTAACACACACACACACACACACACACACACACACACACACACACACACACACACACACACACACACACACACACACACACACACACACACACACACACACACAAAATACAAAAGTCCAAAACAGCCTTTCTCTTTCTCTTGCAAGCTCGTGCAAGCTTCGTACGTGAGGAATATTGCAGGAGTTGTTACTGCCACCGTCCTGCTGCTATCCTCATACTCCAACAAAATACAGGGCTGGTATGTGAAATGTCAAAAAAAAAGCTTGGTTTATATCAAATTTCAGCTAATAATATCATATAAATCAAGCGATATATACAACCAAGCATATACACTGAAAAATCTGCTGTGTAATCTATTGTTATGTAACTTTAAAAGATTTTGATTCTATTAATAAAAAAAAAGAATATCGTCAAACAAGCTTCTTTTCAATTTTCATTCTCTATATACACTCATAGAAAATCCCCTGTATTTTCAGACAGTTGTGGCAGAAGTGTGACGTAGCACTTGAAGAAAATGAAAGGGTATATAGAAAGATCTACAGTACAGAGAGAAGTTTCACACCTACATATATACAAAATCCGTATTCTAAAGTTGTGTATACTTTACGCTTTCATAGATAGATAGATATATACCACTGAATTTCTCACAGTATAGTGCAATAAATGCTGTATACGACTTTCTATCTCTCTCTATCACGGCTTAGTCTCATCTCTCCACTTGCACGTCCGTTTTGCGATATCCGCGAAGCTTTAGCACCAAAAGCGAGAGAGAAAGGTCTTTACTGCTACGAGACTGCTAGGCGGCTTCTAATTGCGTCGGCTCTCGCTTAGAGCTTTTACGCGCGCACACTCTGCTTTTGAGCTTATATAGATAGATATATATAGGTATATATATGTATATAGTGAGCTTGCGCTCGTAATACACCAGTGACGACGACGAGGATGACGATGCCATGCGGCTATAAAGATACGAACTCTTGGCAGTTTCGAAAGTTAAAATAGCGGTAGGAAATTAACTTTGCTTGAGACAAATGATTCTATTTTTATTTTCTTTTTAGAGTGTATAGAGTATATAAAAATGATGTTGGGTTATTGCTTTGTGTGTGTGTGTGTGTGTGTGTGTGTGTCAGTGTGTGAAAAACAATTTGCGTATAAATATTTGGAATGTAGGTCAGAATCGTATTTTAGCCTGAAGGAGAATAGTAGGGTCAATAATTTAGATGTGGAAATCAGATGAGCTTGAATCGCAAATTTCAACTTTATTTGTTAACCCGCGATTTTAAAATTGGTCGATCGGGAGAAATTAAAGTGTAGTATCTATGTGTATGTGTATGTTATGTGTTTTTTTTTAGAATTTGTGATTTAGCCTGAGGATTGGTAGGTATATATAAAATGTTATGTGTATTTTCTTCTTTTGTGCATTCGACAATGACGAGAAGAGTATACCCAAGGGAGATACACTCTCGTGGTAAATTTTCTCTCGTTGGAGTTTATGTGTGTGTATGTGTGTGTATGTGTCTGTGTCCTTGTACGATTTATGCAAACAATTCGCGAGAGAGTAAATGAAATTTTTTTCAAGCGCACTCAACCCGAAGGCTATGATTCATTGGGTCTACAATATCTGAGGGATCAGGTGTTTTTACTCTCTCTCACAATTGTTCATCTACTTTTTTTTTTCTTTTTTTAAAGCTCGTCGTTGGGAGTCTGATGATGGATTTTCTGTACGCCCAGATATGCTGAGAATGAAATTGTACGTGTACCCTACTCGATTTCGTTTTGTTTCTGGATTTCATTTTTTTTATTATTTTCTTTCTATTGCATTTTTAGAGATGCAATATCGTTTTGATGAATAATAATCATAAATTATTAGATATTTAATTTATTTGAAAAATATTCAATTATACGGTAGCTATTTGTCGAGTTTTCGTAATTAGGATTTCTTTTTTAAAATATTTTGTAAGGCTCAAAAATAGTGGGAATGTATAAGAAAATTAAATATGACGTTAGAAATGTGTATTATACTAATAAATTCACGTTCGTAGATGAGCAATTAATGTGCCATAAGAGAAAATTAACGACGAGTTTAAAATTACAGGAATTTTTTTTTTATTTTATTAATGGGATATTTCGTATTTAACTTGTAAAGGCTAACTGATGTACTTTTTACGCAATGAACCTATGGAAAAAAAAAATTACAAGTACATGAGAAACGCTTACGCACAAATATTTAAATTTTTATTCGACGATTCATGTAAAATTAAATTACTTCTTAATAATTTTGTTCGATAATGAAGTTTTATAATTATCTTTCCTTTTTTTTCTATTTTTTTTTTTTTTTAAAGACAATCTATTACGTATGTTTAAAGTAATTAATTTTCTATTTTAAAAAATATATCATTTAACATTATTAAATAATAATTTTCTTCTCTTTAAAATGTCTTTTTATTTTTGAAAATCATATATTTAATGTTATATAACTGTTTATTTTTTCAGTCTAACAAGTTACGTGTCCATTGTATAACAAAACTCAAAACCACTGTTTTTTCATAAAAAAAAAATATACTTTTACTTTAGTCAAACAATATTTACAAAAAAAAAAAAGAAACAAAAGCAATCAAATAAAAATAAAATTTCACAAGAAACAAAAGGTAAACAAAAGATTACATAATCACAAAGTCAATCTGTAAAATATATCTCAGCTATACAAGTATGCAAGAGTTTAGCCAACTTCTCACAACGTAATTAAAAAAAAAATAACATCCATTCGAAGTTCAATTTACCCATATACCCCTGTAAACTCTATAAATCGAGAAAGAAAAAAAAATCAGAAAGAGCATAGAGACCATCTGTTAAAATTGATTTTCATTTCTGCGTGAGAACCAGAATCCTATGGGAAGCTAGCGACATCAAGTCACGAGTATAGTATAGTATAGTATAGTATAAGGCTTTACCAGAATACCGACATTTTATTCTAAAAATCGTTATTGCTCTCCTCCTCCTCTTCTACGCGAAAGTCAATTTCGTTGAGATATATGGGCGTGTATGGGAGAGACTCTCGCGTATTTCGTATCTATATACATATTGCGCTGTGTGTATATATAATAGGTGCCGCGAGTGTATTGCGCAATACACTACAGTGCTTCGTTCCTTTCGCGAATAGAGCTGAGTTTATATATATATATATATATATATATATATATATAAACACGATTGGGTTATATGTCGAACCTCGATCTTCTCACTATATATACTTTGTTGATTCTCCTTTCCCTTACAATATATCCTTTTTTTTACAATGTAATCCGTGTTTGTGTGGATTTGAGTTTTTATAGGTTTTATCAGTTTATCGGTTTTTTGAGAAATATATATATCGCGTGAGAGAAAAGAATATTTCATGTATTTCGATGAGTTTTGAACAACTAGGATCTATCTATAATATATTTTAAGGTAGTATTAATGAAAAAAATTATACAACTATCAAAACTTTGATTTAATGAACTTATAAACCGAAAAATAACACGATTTTGTATATAGCTACTGCGTGGGAAAAAACGCGTTAGTTTTACTTTGGTACTTTTCTTTTTTTTTTTTTTCTTATTATGCAACCACGGAAAAATCGTCGCGGATTTGACATTTACAATGTAGATTGGTCGAGAGACGAGTATATCTCAAACCTCTATCTCCTCTTCTTCTTTGTTTTATGGGTGGGCCAGGGACTATGTACCATAGCTACCTTGGAGGCAACTTGCATTATGCATCCGCATAATTGAGACATGATAGAAAGAGAGAATCTTTCTTTTTTTTTTATTTTCCTTGACTCTTTAACTTCATCTTTGTATAGCTATATATATTGGATAGTAGGAAGTATCTGGTTCTCTCTATTTTTTCTTCTTTTTCTCTGGAGATATGAACTTTACTTCCTACTTTTTTCTTTTTCTTTTCTATTCGTCAGAGCTTGAGATTGCGAAAGAAAAATTTTCTGGGTAAATATTAATTCCTTTCGTTTTCAATAGCATCAAGTGGGTATATATATATATATATATTTGGCTAGTTTCTGTCGCATTCAAACTTTAACGCTGTTTTAAATAAATTTTAATATTTTCGCTTTGTTATTTTGCTTGCGAATGCATTTTTTTTTTTTATTACTAGAGACTGGTAATATAAAAATGAAATTTTGACCGAATTTATAATTATTTTTTAATAGTAAATATTGTAAGATTAAAATTTTAAAAAATTAAAAAATTATCATTTAACAAAGGAATTCACAAAAATTGATGAAATTAATAATATAATAAAGTAACGTTCTTTTGTGTAAAACACAAATATATCAAAATCAATATAATTTATGAGCACCTAATAAGAACCATAAACACTAAAAGTTTATTCATCCTCTTTTAGATTTTCTCAACGACTCAACGGACATTCGATTAAAACTTTTCGTCATAAATTCAGTCGAAAGATTTTTGCTGAGCTTTTATATGAAAGCTTTATTCTATGCGCATATATATATATATAGCTTTTTGTGATATATGTATGTAATGCATTTAAGTGCAGCTTAAAGTATAACAAGCGTTCAATTTCATAACTACTCCTTTTCATTTTTTTTCTTTTCACTGTTAAAAAAAAAACTGTGTCATCAACTTCTCGATCCAATTACATTCCGCTCTCGACTAATTGAAAATTAAAAAAAAAAAAAAATACCCAACTAGCTACAAATATGAAGTTTTGAAAAAAATTTAATCGGATTACGACGTACACCCACATTTTTTCAACAAAATTCATCATCTCGTTACAAAAATCCTTTACTTTTTTTTTTAAATTTTTTTTATTAAATTTACCAGAAAGTTCAGATATAACGTTATAACGTCATAACAAGCAAATGCATATCACTTTATTAGCAAAGCTTTGTAGCGTAGATACGAAGAGACGCAAAGTATAAAGTACGACAGGAATAAGCTTGCTGGATCTTAAAAATCGACAGTAGCAGCCACGGGCATTAATTAGGGTAACGCGCGCGACCTCGTAATAATAAATACGAACCTTGAAGAGCGAAGTATATGCTTAGAAGCTTACGCTTGACGTGTTTTTGCGGTCGTGTTGTGTATATTCGTACTTACTAGAGGTTTTGAGTAGTCGCACTGCATTTTTTTTTCTTTTTGGTGTATGAACCATTTCAGTTTTCTTCTTTTTTTTTCTGCGAAATTTGTCAATAAAACGTCGAAGATTTTTTTGTATGCTGAAATTCAATGCTAGTGTGAGGGTTAAAATTTTTTTGTGATTGCTAGGCTTAATGTAAGGTGGTTTTTTGATAATGCGAAATTTTGTCATTGAGTATAAATTGATTTAAATTATTATAAATAATTTATTAATTAAAATAGATTATTATATTGTAATTTAATCTTTGAATTAAATAGATGTTTAGTCATAATGAATGATTTATTAAGCGATAATGTATGATCATGATAAAATCAAAAGTCTACGGATAACTAATGTTTATTTTATCTTTCATATACAAGTTTAAATATGTTTCTTTCTTAGAAAACAATAAATTCGATAAGTTAAAAAAAAATTATAATTCAAAAACTTCAAGCATCATAAAAACTGCAATAAAATTCAAGAATAGAAAATGCTTTTTTTGTCGATAGCTCTCGACATTCAATTTTGCATAATGTAGAGTTCAAAATTTAACCCGTACAGTTTGATGATACGTAGTGGCAGTAATGAATCTGTGATAGCACTGATTACCGTTGGTCAAACTCAAATTCAATTTTCTTCGTGGATCTGATAGATAGAAAAAAGAATGTCGATATACGCTAACGAAATTGTCAAGTAAATGTGTTCATGGAATATAGGTACTGATATTTATTGTAAATAATTATTATAAGAATTTATAAATTATAAAGGGTAAAATTTAAATTAAAAATTGTTACATGTCTTTATTAAACAAAAATTGAAAAGTTTGGATTACCTCTTTGTACGTATATTTTTGCTTATTCAAAAGTTTTTTTTTTTCATTCGCAATATTAAAAAAAAAAAGTTTGATTAAAAAATTTTTCATTTCGCATAAAATATTTTTATACAAAAACAAAATTTAACGTTGTCCATAGTTAATAGAAGTTGAACAGTACCGTAAATTTTTATTTCAAAATACACAAAAAATTTAATTATTAAGAATACACAAAATTAATTATTTACATTTTGTATATGTTATATCAATTGATCTTTTTTCAAAGAAAATTCAATATCAAAAAAATATACCACTAAAATTTATAAAGCATATTCAAATTGATGTACACAAAAAAAAAAAAAAACAAAATTACGGTACAAAAATTAAAATAAAAGCCAACAACGTTGGCTTTTCCTCTCCACGCTCTGTAATTTTTATTTTCTAAAAGTTAAAGGGTCAGGACTACGTTTGTCGAGGAACGAAACAGTAGCAGCAGCCGTATATATATATACATAGACCAAAAAGGACAAATTTCGTTGGTTGTCGCTCGAGGCAATTTGCGTGTGGAGTACAGGATACGACCCTCATCGCCCTCGTCGTTGCGCAGGCGTTGTAGTTTTAATAGCCTCAGGCTGGTCGCGGTTTTCATCCTGACACTGGCTTTCTCTCTCTCTCTATCCTACAAAACTTATTGTTTGCACCTCATTAGCTCGCTGACGTAGCTCCCGTAGCAAGCATATGCCCATCCTCTTACCCTTTTCTCTCTCTCTCTCTTAATTTTCCAGTTTAAATTTCAGTTTGGCGCCAATTAGCACACCCGAGAATTTCAACATTTTCAAGCAAGGACTATAGCAATCGAATTTTGTACGAGTAAGTACGCGTAAAACTTATCGCATAGTTTCTCTTGCCTTTTCCTTCATCATCGTCTCGAGACTAAAAGTTCCTTTTGATTTTAATGTATTTCAAGTGAATAGAATTTACTGTGAAAATTTATATGTTTAAATTGTAATTGCTACTGATTGATTAAGTTTTAATTGATATATCAAATTGATATTATCTATTTTTGTTTCAAGAAAATTTTCATTCGATAACGTTTCAAAATTTAATAAAATTTTTTTCTTTAATTATTATACAATTTTGTATGAAATTGTATGATTTTCAATTATCAAGTGAAATTGTAGGTACTTGGAAATTTGAAACTTTGTATACGTGAGAGCACTCAAAAGTTGAAAGAGTAGAAAATTATTTATTTTTTTTTTTTCAAAATTTCATGCTCGCACGATCAAGGAACACATTATAAAGTTATACGGCCGATATTCGATCTGATCGGGGGAGGGCCACTTGCTGAATTGATTTAATTATACCTACCCCGATGATGCCGCAATTCAATTACTCTACGATCATGACGTGAATGCAAGTACCTTTTACTCTTCCCCTGTCTCACTCACTCACTCTATACCTTGGATTCGCCGTTCTATGCAAAATCAATGCACGCCCTTGTGATTACCATGTAATTAGATGAAAAGTTACAGAGTCCTATATATACGTATATATATACCCTTTGCTTCTCATTATGATAAAAATCCTTTGATAATATTTTAATATGGTTTACATGTGTTCTAATTAACTAACTCACAATGTAAAAAAAAATTAAAAAATTATTACATATTTGTAATTATTATTATTTTTCTTTTTAATTAAACATGATAACTATTTACAATATTCATTAGTTTAATAAAAAGCTCACTGATTAAAAATTATTTTCCACCCAATTTGAAAAAATCTGATACATTCATAAAAAGTTATCAAACATTCGTTCATCGCATCCTCTTATTAATAAAAAAAAAAATTAAATATTTGCTAAAGCACACAGATTCATCCAGCTTTATACCATTAAAGCTATATAACGACAGATACTACAAACAACGGAAAAATAAAAAAAAAAATTACCTCTCACTTTATGTCACATACGAGGCCATCAAAAAATAATTGCTATCCCAGGTTCTTTTCTATTGTGCTTAGCAACTGGCCAAGCTTGTTCACGATATATACCAAAGCTCTGGCTTAATAACGTCCTAACAACTACATCCGGGCTTTATAAAGACGAAGACTACAACAACAACAACAACAAAAAAGAATTTTTTCAATTCGAAGGAGTTTTGCAAAAGAGAAAAAGGAGAGCTCGGTCAAGGAGAAAAATGTCGATAGCACGTGAGTATATACAAGGCTGTCATATTGCGTTGGGGGCTTCTCTCATTTTGTGAAGGTTTCGTTGCTAGACAAGGAAGAATAAAAGAGAAATTGCCTGTAAAGTTATCAGTGGGTGATGATGAGGAAAATACCGCGAATCGAGTGATGCTACGTATTATAAGTATATACATATACGCTGTGGTATACTGAAAATCTTTATATCGTTTATCGATTTCTTATTTAGCTTTTTTTCACAGACGACTAGATGTCGAGGATCAACTTCTTATAATGATGATGCTTTAATATTGGTTTGTTACTGTTTTTGATAAAATATAATATCTACTTCTTTAAAAAAAAAATTATGTTTTTTTATTAGCTAGAAATTTAATTATTATAAAATAAAACAATTTTTACTTTAAACGTATTTAGTTTTAATAAATTATAAAAGCATCCCAAACTTAAGCTTCTGGAAAATAATTCAAATCAAACAGTAACATATAAGCTGGATCGATTAACACGGATGAAAGCATAATAATTTGAGTCTTAAGTTCTTACGCGTGTTCGATCAACTGCACTTAAATGAAAAGCCGCAAGTATATATAGAGCGAAAGCATACATATATGTATATATACGTCATATTTGCTTAAAGCATCAAAACTAAGAGAAGCAACCTCTGAATTGTAAGGGAATTATTGATTATGTTAATTTTGAGTACACGTCAAATATATGGATAACTGAATTTAAACAAGGTTTATTAATAATTAAAAATAATGATTTTTTTTTCTAATGAATTAAATTAAAATTATGTTAATTTATCATCAAATATAATAATCATTGAGAAATAGATAAATTATTATTATTCGATCGATTATTTTTTTATCGAAACACCAACGAATAATTAATTAAATTTAGTTTCTCTTCAAATTCACGATAAATGAAACAAAAAAAACTAGGAATCGATAAATATCACTCTAAGAAAAGACAACAGTCCGTTTATGAAGATAGCATATAGTACGTCTCTACACACACATATACATACATAGCCCAACCAAAAGAATGAAAATAAAGAGGAACAAGCCATATAAAGTATCGAAAGCGTGTGTACATAGGAAAAGGCAAGAAGAAAAAGGACAGAGCGAGGAAGAAAGACTATATACTATAGATACTACTACTTTCAAGAGCTGGAGGCGAAAAAATTGAAGGAGAGATCGTGCAGGAGAAAGAAAGAGAGAGAAAGAGAGAACAGTACAAGCACACAGCCTGGTGAACGCCCTTATCGCCTTGACCCTCGCTAAAGAGAAAGAGACTTTGCTCGATCGTATTCTATATCCCCCTCCACCCTTCCCCCATCTCTCTTTCGATCCTTCTTGTAGGTATATACATATATATACATATATATACGAGAACGTAGTTTGCTATTTCCCAACATTTGCTCGACGCCTATTTTGTTCTCTTGCTACGTGGTGCTTTGTTCGCTGCTTTATACATTGGATTGTATTCTGCTGCTTGCTTGCTTGCTTGTTTTGCTGTACTTGTCGAGAGAAAATGTACAGAAATTATTACGGATAGGATTATAAATTGAATTTATCCTTTTTCTTTTTTAACGAAAATTTAAGAAATATAATTTTGTAAGAATAATGGTAATAAATTATAATAAAGTTTTGATTGTTATTTAAGAAAATTATTATTTATAACTAAAATAATATTATCTTATTAATGTCTATGGATAAGCGTTTTTTAATCTTGATTAAGAAAATAAGAGTGTACAATTAAATTAGCAGAAATTTTTAGACTCTAGTATTGATTAATTGGTATTGAAAAATCATATTATCTATAGTAACAACAAAGTATATCCGTAGCCATTTATAAAAAAAAAAAAAAAAATGATGAATCGATTAATATCGATTAATATCGATAACTGTAATATTATGTTGGTAGCAATGCATAACCTTAAAAGACATTGACCCTTAGCATTAAGAATCATCTCTTGTCGATTTAAATAGATTATTCGACCTCATTCATATACCTACGTATATAAAAGCACATAAACTGAATCCGTTATAAGTCGCATAATATTAAACCAATCGTTTGAACACGAGAAGCTAAAAAAAAAAAAAAAAAATAGTATAGAGCAACCGATTTTCTAATCGCAAGCGTGACTCTACAAAACTCACGCATATATATACATACTTACACCTATATATCTTTTATAGTGTGCACAATTTACATTCAGTATACACAGTGTGTAACGTAGAATCGCGTGAGAAAGCAAGATCCTTTCGTATACCTTACACTAAATGTTCTTCTTAGAGGAGAAGAGCAATTGCGCGGTAAGGTATAAAAGCTACTATATACCACATCGTGTCGTGGAATTTGGATGAGTAGGTATTGAATCGGTATATATATATATATATACATGTAGACTAATATATCGCGGGACCGAGTACCTACTTCTTATCTCACGAAATCGATAGATCGTTTATCGTTTATACAGAGATCTTTCTTGATAATTTTTTTTTTTTGACATACTTTTGGTTGGTGATGTGTGTGTTTTAAAGATTCGCAGTTTGTATTGTTCTTTTTTTTTTTTACCGACCCGGAAGATGTTATGTAAAGAAAGTGAGAAAGAGAGAAATATCGATATGTATTGTAATAATATCGATTAATTTTTAGATATTTGCGAGTTAAGTTTAGTAGAAATAATAAATTGAGAGATTAAAAGATTTTTAATTTGCGATGAAGATAACAGTGGTTTGTTTGTGGTAAGTTAATATTTGTTGTTGGTATTATTGGGTGTTTCGAGAAAATTTTTGCTTCCCACGAGAATAATTTAACGAGATCCTTTTTGGTTTGGTAAACAGAACGTTTTATATATAGGAAGGTAAAAGAAATAAGCGAAATAATTACAGAGGTGTATCGTTTACGGAATAGAAATACCAATATATATATATATATACTACTATCTCAGGATTGGTTACAAAAGGATTCTTCTGATACCATTACCACCAAAGTAAACACTGATCAAAATTCCTGGATACTCTCTCTCTCTAACCGCATCAGTAATTTCTGCATACTTTGCTTTTTTTTTTATTCATGGAAAACGTAGGGAACTTTCAAAAATTGTAGTCGAAATTAAATGTTTTTAGCAAGATTAAATCGATGATCTTTTGCAATTCAATTTTGGAATAACAAAGTATCAGGCTTTTGAATTTTACAAAAGGGTATTGATTGTATTATCCGTGCTTTAATTGAAAATTTGAAATATTGTGGTAGCTATGAAATTTTCAATATTTGTATTGTTATCTTAATTTCTTACAATATGCTATGCAATAGAACAAGATTTTGAGTATATTTATATCTGACGATATTAAATATCTAAAAATACCATCAAACCTGCTTTTACAAAGATCATCCTATTTATTTTTTATTATTTTTTTTTTTTTTCATTACAAGAAGGACTTTTTTGAAGATCTTATTATCTTTATTCAATATCACGATATCAATTCTGCATTTGATGATACATGTTATTGACGTAAAAAAAAAAATGGATTATAAAGCGATTATCCAAAATAAGAGATATATTTAAAAATTTTGTTATCTCTTAAAGTTTAAGCTCATTTACACGTCGAATATATATCTTTCAATTAATATAATCAACGTAATTAAATTTAAAATTTTGATTCTCGAGGTCAATATTAATAATTTCTTTATCGGCGACTTTTTTATAATAATCCTTTAATCCTTCTACGTCTTAATAAGTCTATCTCTCTCACAAATTAATAATGCAATCCACGATAACTAATCTTTTATCAAACAAATCCAGAATATATCGAACGACATCGCCAACATCCAATAGCTGCATCCGATAAAACAAATATCACATACAATCAAACAAAAAAATCGTCTGGTACTCCTAAGCTTTTTCATATCTTACTTATTTTCTCTATATACTAGTCTTATTTGCACAAGAATACAAAAACCCATCAGAAACTTTAACTCAGTATTGATACATAAGAAAATAAGGAATATAGAATCGGAGATGAAAGACTCAGAAAAATAATAAAAATAAGAAAAAAAAAATTAAGAATAATAGAAGAACCACAGTAGTAGGTGACATCGTCACGACTCCTTACCATTTTTTTTGCTTTCTCTCTTCTCCAAAACATAAAGCTGTCTCGCTAAAAGTAAAGCCACGTGCGACGAAGCAAAGTTCGCAAAACAAGTTTCTTTTCCATCCGAACGTTTTCTCTCTCTCTCAGCTTCTTCCTATTTTCTTTCTTTCGCGAAAGCCGCGTGAAAAATAGCGGAATTAAGGCAACCATTGCTGACATCTCTCTCTCTCTTTTCGCGTCTCCTTCACACACATACATACAGCCACTATGGATAAAGCACTACGACCACCTGTGGGTCGAGAGTCAGGATCGAGTATAAAAATTTTTCTTCTCTTTCTTTCTCAGCTTCCTTCTTCTCTTTCTTCTTTTAGATCCTCGTTTACTGTCACGTGCCAAGAGAAGAAAAAGTAGAAGAAGAAGAAGTAAAAAAAGAAAGAGTAAGAGAATCGTGCAAGATACGACTACTCAACGGTTAGCTCGCGGTAACGACTCCATCGTTCGTTCGTGTGTTATCTTTCGTCTCTTATTCTCGTTCTCTTTTAGCATTGATGAGCCCCCGCACGTGTGAGAGTATATATCCTTTGAATTACCAGTTTTGTTATGTGTATATGGAAAATCACCAGTATATATAATATACTCTATAAAGTGAAGTGCTCGGTCACGATGTCAATTTATATAGTATGGTCATGAAACTTTGTTAATTAATTCGTAAATAGAATATCTTTTGATGCACATGCGATATGAAGTTTGCTGTTTGGTAGATGAAATTTTGAATGAGGTGTAGGTATATATATATATATATATATATA
>JAPYZE010007830.1:0-10109 GCA_030522805.1 Leptomastidea abnormis
TTTAAGAGAGAGAAAGAAAGAGAGACCCGTTTTATATACTTGCAATGAAGCGCGCGAGTCGCGCGCGCTTGGTCCCCCGCCAGAAGAAGAAGAAGAAGAAGACTACAACGACGACGAAGGGAAAGACTTGCAGGGGGTGAGGGGATATAAGAGAATGAAAAAGGACGAGAGCTGAAACAAGAAGGTGGAGGAGGAAGAGGTTGACGGGAGGAAAAAGAGAGGTATAAAGAATAGAGAGGGAAGGGCAGGGAATAAAAAAAAATAAAAGATTTCAGGTTGGGAGATATATACTAAAAGAGAGTGGCCAAGCCCTGCAGCGCGTGTGCAGGCTGCACTGTTTTATATATACAGTGATTGGGAAGCAAAGAAAGAGAGAAAGAGAGTTACATATTTGTTAAGGGCCACTGCTATGCGTGATGCTGTGTTGCTGCTCTTGTCTCTCTGTGTGTGTATGTGTGTAGTTCTATACTCGACGACTGACTTCGTCGTTTGCGAACGTGATTCGCCTGTGCAATCGAATAAAGACCTCTTGGCTTAACAAAAACAATGCCTGATTTCTCCTTCGACAATTCCAATGCCTGATTTCTCCTTCGACAATTCCAATGACTCTTTTTTTTTCCTTTTTCATTCTTTTTCTTTTTCTTTCAGTTTTTTTTTCTCCGTATATATCTTTTCTCAATATACTTACATACTCAACTATAGCTCGCCAATCTGTACACTTGCGTCTTATTTTTATACATATTTAGATTTTTTTTACAAACTATTACAAATCTTGAATATTTTATTTGCTTTGTGAGGAGGTCTACGTGTTTATTTATAAAAAAAAAAAAAAAAATTGGTGCAATTCGTAACATTTTTCTATTCATTATTTACATGTGATTTGAAAAGAAAAATAAAAATTATAATTCGCTTTACTTAATAAATATTCTATAATCATTTTTCTTTCATTAACTTTTACTATGCACACGTACATTTTCTACTTATAAATAACATTAAATTATCACCTGCACCACTATATAATCCATAAATTAATTAGAGACACCAGACACAGACATAGAATCAAATTCATTGAAATAACAAATAGGCACTTTTATTTATTTTTTTTTTCTCCAAAGCGTTAAAAGAGCAATTGATCAGAGGCGGGTGTGTAAACATTTACACTTTCTTGAATCGATTGTCTTGTCTGCGGCTCGAGTTTAGAGAGCATAGTATAGCAGCAGTACCCCCAGTAGAAAGTAATTAAAACACGAGTATAGTTGCACGCGTATATAAGCTCAAGCTCTTTTCCTCTCTCTTTGGTAAAGTGTATACTTTAATCTCTCATTGCTGTCTCATTCTCCTTACACATTTTTAGTCTTAAACTTTAAAAATAAATAAATAAAAAATACTTACTTTGAAGTAAGGAAATAATTTGAAATAAAAGATTATGAATGCCGAATAAAAATTAAGTATACACGCACAGTATAAGCTTGTGTATGAAATAATCGAGATGTAAACACCTTTTGGTCTCTCTTCAAATAATCATTGCATCATCATTATCATCATCATCATAATTTTTACTAAAAAAACATAAAAGGCAATAAATACATGCCAAATAAATTAATCAACGCATATAAAGAGGACCGTGCATAAATCGCAGCAAGAATTGTAATGAAATATTCTATTTCAAAAATATCAAGCGAATTATAATAAACAATCATTCTTTCTTCTCTGCGCGAATAGCATATAGCATGGAAATCAATTTTAACTCCTAAGAATTTTTGACATTAATATCTACCGACGTGGACTTAAGTTGCAAATATGTTATAGCTATATGTATATATACGTATATAGGTATAGGCAGGCAGGCAGGCAGACAGTCAGGAAGATAGAGCTGCCCTATAGAGCCCTTATCTCGTATACGATCGCGAAAAGAGCGCGCAGTCTCGAGGAGGGTCTGAGAAAAGGGTATCTTATTCTATCTCTCTCTCTCTCTCTCTCTCTCTCTCTCTCTCTTTCTCTCTGTGTGTCTGACTCTATACTAGCTCTAGGTGAAAAAGAACGAGTGAAAAGAGAGAGAGAGAGAGAGAGGGGGGGGGGTATAGGTGGGTATGATCGGATAGAGGTGTATATATAGGTAAAGATCGGCGAAGCAAAGGAGCAGAAGTAAAACGTCGAGTGACGGCGCGTGAGTGGCGAGTTGAGGCCGAGAGGGAAAAAGAGTATAAAGAGAGTGGGAGAGAAAGCTGCAGGGAAAAGGGAAGAGACAAGCTCTCGTATATAGGAGACTGCAGTGGTATTGGTAGTGGTGGTGGTGATGCTGCTGCTGCTGCTACAGCCCGATGTTATCTTTCCGCGGTAATAACTTAATCGAGAGAGAAAGAGAGAGAGAGGTAAGAGAAGCTGCTCAGGGGCATTGATGACTTGAAAAGCTCGATCTCTCTCTCTCTCTCTCTCTCTCTCTCTCTCTCTGCGTGTGCTATATTCTCTCTTGCTTGCTCAACTCGTCGCGATCGGGAACGCCCGGTATGAAGGAGATACGGTAAATATAAAAAAGGAGAATGACGAATTTCATGACGATTATTAGGGCGATGATAATAATAATGATGATGCTGCTGATGCTTATGATGATAAATAAAGACTATATATATGAGTGAAAGAGAGAGAGAGAGAGAGAGAAATCGGTATCGTGTAAGCTTTTGGTACCGCATCAATGGATATTGGTGATAATGTAACCACACGCAGCTAGTGCTAGTATATATAAAAGAGAGTGAGTAAATGTGAAGTAGGTACAGGACGAGTATAGGTAGTAGTGGCTGCAAGAGACAGGAGGAGGAGGAGGAGAAAGAAGAGGGGAAAGGAAAAAACAGGATTGTGCACGTGGGCGTCTTTGGTGCTCATTTCGCTTTATCTCTCTCTCTCTCTCTCTCTCTCTCTTCTCTCTTTCTTGCTTGCGCTTATAAAGTGAACGAGCAATACAAGTATAGATAGAGAAAGAGAAAGAGAATCGAGTCAAAAGACTTGAAAGAGTATATATCTATATACGTGTATAAGCTCGAGCAAGCGCGCACGTATATATGTATACGTATGCACCTCGTGCGATTCTCTCGCGTCTTTATCCCGAGGGGCCCTCGATCTTGTGGGAGGAACGCGGCACATACATGCATATATATTGGTATATATACACGCGCGCTTGCACTCACTCTATATACTATATACTCGCGCACTATACGCTTAACGCTTAGCCTTTCTTTCTCTCTTTCTTTCTTTCTTTCTTCTATCTATACCTTTTCTTCTTCTTCTTCTTAGTCTTTTTCTACTTCCTTTTTTGTTTTGTATTCGTTCTCTTTTTGCCTTCTTTACAAGTGCTCTCTCTCTCTCTCTCTCTCTCTCTCTCTCTCTCTCTCTCTCTCTCTCAAACCTCGCATACACACACGTACACGCACGCGTGCGTGTGTGTATGTGTGTGTGTGTTTGTGTGTGCGTTTGCATTCACACGTGTATTATCTCAGTAGATATACCTATATAAGTATCCACTCATACATCTCTCTAGAAACGAAAACATTACCCTTTTCTCTTTCTCTCTTGGTCCTCACACCTTTCTCCCTCCTATAATACGTCACACGCAGATAGTCCAAAAGCCAAAGGATTCAGCTTTCGAATTTTTCGCTGATCATTATCGCCTACTGCTGGTCCACCTCTTCATGCTAATAAAAATCCTCGGAAATACATTCTTTCGCTTTATCTCCTCCCCCGCCTCTCTCTCTCTCTTTTTTTTTCTTTTTTTCTCAGCTTTGCTCTGGCTTAGGATTGTTTCTCTCACGAAGAAAAGTATATACAACATCTTCACAGCTGGTGTTCACACACACACACACACACACACACACACATACCAGACCGTGAAGTGGCTTGTTATATACGCGCTTATACGCTCACCTATACAGATTAAAAATCCGAAATGTAATTAGAGAAGGCTCAATCGAGGCGATTTAGAGAGAAAGAGGACGAAGAAGGGATACGAGAGAGTAGGAGTAAGAAGAGGGAGGAAGAGAAAAGAAGTGGATCCAGTTGCGAAATGTATATAACTGGGTAGACAGAAGCTTCGCAGCTCAATTCGCTCTTTTCTCTCTCTCTCTCTCTCTCTCTTTCTCTGGACTTCATAATATGCTCCTGAGGGCCCTATGCGCCTGTAAGAAAAAGAGAGAGAGAGAGAGAGAGAGCAAAAGGCCAATACAAGGCGAGGAAGAGGCAAGAAAGATTAAGACAGAGGGGAACAGAGAAGAAAGAGATAGAGAGAAAAGGAAAGAGGCGCGCCAAAAGGGAGAAAAAACTCGCAAGACAGCAGAGAGAAAGAGCTCTGAGCGTGGATGCAACCAACATATATATGTATACATACATACATATACTTACATACACGTACTCGTACCATACATATATGTGCAGCAGCAGCAGCAGGACGACGACGACGACGACGAAGAGAAAGAGAGTGCTCTCTTGCTCAGTTGCTCACTCATTCCCCTCTTATACATGCAGTAGGGCCCGAATGCTAGTGTGCGCACGCGGCTATGGGCACGAAAGCCCAACTCTCTCTCTCTCTCTCTCTCTCTCTCTCTCTCTCTCTTTTGGCCTGCTCCTTTTTCGTAGTCCTTCATAAATCCTTTGCGCTCTCCACCTCCTTCTCTTGCTGTTGCTCTACCTTTTTTCTCTCTCTCTCTCTCTCTCTCTTTCTTTTTCTTACCTTCTTCCCTTTCGTCTCTATCGTCTCGAATTTTAAAGCCGGCTTGCAAGGAGGAGGCTTCGTGGACGAAAGAAAGAGAGAACTTTCTGCCTGCAATATTTCATATTCCTTTTTTTTTCTTCATGGAGCACATGCACAAAAGCTCTCCTTCTATATATATATATACCCATTCCTTCTTCACTTGCTATCTTCTTCCTCTTCTTATATACTTTTATACCTTCATTTCATCGACCAGTATAATGTTGACTCTTTAATTATTAAAATTAATACATGTATTTTCAAAAATGATTGAACGTCAATGCGAGTGAAGCACGTAAAATATGGAGAGAAAGTTAAAGTAACCAATGATGTTATTGAAATCGTTAATTCTTCTTCGTTTTATCGACAGCAACAAAACGTAATTGATGTTAAATACAATTTGGAAAGAAACTGAAGAAAGAACTGTAGAAAGAGTGAGATGGAGTGGGTAGAATAAATAAACAAATAAAAAAGGAGGGGTAAATAAAAATATAGGTATAAATATATATCATTTGGTCCATTTAAAGCGTTTTGTTTGTGTGTGTATGTGTGTTTTACCGGTCGCGCGCGACAAGCGCATGCTTAGGGTTTCGCCGCAGGAGTATATTATATAGTTGCAGGGCTAAAAGAAGAGGTTGAGAGTCTTGGTGGAAGAGAGGGAGGAAGGAAGAGGGGGGAAGTAGAGGGCAATAAAAAAGTTACTTTACAAGGCAATTGATGCGAGAGAGAGAGAGAAAAAGAGAGAGAGAGAGGAGCGGTCGATCCTGATTGAAAGAAGAAACAGGTTTAACAGTGGCTACATGTATACGAGCTGCCAGAAAAATAAAAAGAACTTGAAAAAAAAAAGACTGTGCAAAAGCTGCGGTTGTTTGCAGGACAAGAAAGGGGGGGGGGGAAGTGAAGAATAAAAATAAAAAAAAAGTTAAAAACTGCTGAAAAGAGAATGAACAGTGAACTGTGTCGGCTTTTCAAAATAAAGATTTTTTTTTTTTATTTTGTGTGTGTATATATAAGCATGTATGTATATGTGCCGAAAACGTGTTGTTACGCAATTCTGGTAGTCTTTTATGTGTTTAAAAAAAAAAAAAAAGAAAAGAAAAGAGAGAAGCATTTCTCAAAAGCGTGGAAAGGAGTTTTGCAATAATTGGCTTGTATTATAGCTTCATCGAATTCTGACTATATATATAACCTGCGTAGCCTCATCATCTTCATCATAATAATAATCATCATCATCATCATCATCATCAAAGATCTTATACGACTCTTTTCTTTCTCTTCATCGTTGAATTTGACAGGTGCCGTCAAACGTTCACATATTTAGAGATACATCTTTCTTCTATAGCAAATAAACAATCGGACAATGTCTTACGAGATAGACTCTGCTCGTTTGTTTGATCCGTTAGATAGAGATCATCGTCTTCGTTGTTATACCATAGTCTCTTGGGAGAACCATCATGACTTTTTGGCTTTCTTCGATTTCACAATCAACACCGCCACGTCTCTTTAGTATATATTATAACGGAATGTGAAGAGAGAGAGAAAGAAAGAAATCAAGATGTAGAAAAGAAAGGGGAGGTAGGAGGAGGGGGGGGAGGGAATTATAGAAGGCGCGAGAAAATAAAAATCCAAGAAGGATTATTGTCCCCGGCACTTTTTTTTATTATTTCTTTTAAAAAGGAATGTCGCCTCTGAAGAGTTGCGCGAGATGCGCGCGGATGTGAAAGAGAAAAAAAAATGACTACTCGAGGAGACCTGTAAATATCTTAATTAATGGAATCCGTATGTATGTATGTATGGATGAGAGATACTCTCTTCTTCCGTTAAATACAAGCTCTCATATATATAGTAGGATTCGTTGTGGTATATAGTCGTTCGATGGCTTATATATATTATATACGGGAATTAACACGTTTCACTGATTTAATGCGAAATCACCGCCTTCCCATCCGAAGAATCGATATAAATCTTATATTATAATCTAGTCGCACGGTGGAGAGGGGAAGGGGGAGGGGGACCAAGGCGTCTCACTTCTCGATGTTCCTTGCCACGGCCACATATCTAACTCCCTCCTTCCCTCATTTCTTCTTCTTCCTTCTTACTTTAATATACACACACACGTGTTAAGACTTTCGTCATAAATATTCATAGACTAGCCGAATATCTAAACTGCTGCTGCTATAGGTATCTTTCTTTTTCTCTCTATCTCTTTCTCATTTTATCTATCTTTGTATATAAGTATTATCCCAAACTTTTTATTATTTCCGAAAATGCTGAAAAATTATGGCATCCATCAGCCGGTGTCTGAATTATGAGCGGTGCGATAAAGAAGATGGATCCTATATATAAGAAGATAAAGATGAAAAAGAAGAAATTCTTTTTTTTTTTCTTTTGAAACTCATATAAAAATGCTTATAATACACGAAAAAAAGGATAGTAAGCTTCTGCTGCTATATTCCGATTAGCACAAAAAAAAAAACTGTATAAAAAGGTAGGAATAGACGACACACGAAATGGGGGGGAAGTTTGTAGATTGAGTCAAAAATAGGTGGTGTAAGCGCAGTAACAGTAGTATATAACAGCAGCAAAGCTTGGGTTATATTAAAATGCTCAAAAGTAAAAGGCGTTAAAGACAGCGTCGACAAAAGGTGAAAGGCGAGCGGAGTTGAGAAGTCGAGATCTGCTTTTATATATATTCTCTTGAGAGAGAAAGAGAGAGAGAGAGAGAGAGAGAGAGAGAGAGACCTACTGTAAGAGAGAGAGAGAGAGAGAAAAAAAGGTTCGCGCGTCGCTCGGTAAATTAGCGTTTCTGGCGATTTAAAAATAGGTCCCTCTTCTCTTTCTCTCCTACATATATATATACATACATACATATACCTATATATGTATCGTAGTAATTTCTCCTTTTCTTTTACTCTGTCTTATATGTATGTACATACTCTCTCGCCTTGTGGAGGCCACTGTACGCCACTGCAGGCGACCAGATCGACATAAAGGAGAGAAGCCTAAAAACGAAATGGTCTGAAGAAAGGTTAAAACGAAAAATAGAGAAAAAAGTAAAGTAAAGTAAAGGAAAGGCCCCCGCGTGAGCTTTACTTATAACTCTTTTCTATGTTTCGCGATCAAAGCCTGGTTCTTATAAGCTGCAATGCGAGTCTCCCGTGGCGGTATTAAAGATCCCGCCACGTGTAAAGTTGATGTACACGCTGTGCTTGCGCACACACATACACACATATAGCCATCACACAACAGCAGCAGCAGCAACAGCAGTAGCAGTAAAGGCCAGATATTCTTCTTTGCTATATATAAAGTTATACGATCGCAAAAGCTCCTGCGGAGAGAAAAGCAGCCCTATATAACTACGACGTGCTATACATAAAAGCACCTCATCCTCTCTCTTCTTTCTATATATGCTATGTTCCTTTACCACCAGCCTATATAATATGAGAAAGAGAGGGTCAACTCTCATTGGGAGGGGAAGGGGGGGAATGCAAACACATTCACAAAAGATTAAGACTCCCATTTCCTTCTCTTTTGCTTTCCTATATGGATCAAGGCGCAATTCTTGAATGTCTAGCCATAAAATTTATGCGCTTTGAGCTTTATAATATTAGTGTATTTACCTCAACTTCTATTCTTTTTACTTTAAAGATCAATTTAATTTTTTTTTTAGAAATATGTATATTATTAAAAAATCAAAATAATGTTTATTAATAATAATCAAAGCATTTGTAAAAAAAAAAAATAATATAAATAGTCCCAAAAAGCGACATTGCTCGCGAGTAAGACACAGACTATAAGAGAGGCGCGAACGCGTTAGCTTTAGCCGTTTTACGATCTTTCCACGTGTGTCTTAACCAATAAGAAGACATAAGTTCTTCACCCATTCCTATAATATAACCCTCATCTCTTCGTCGTGTCTTTTTCATCTTTTTTTTTATTTTTTTTTTTTTCGTCTGGTATATAACTCTAAAAGTACCAGAAGCAGAAAGTATATAGCGTATATATAGGTATATATTGCGTTGCTTCATTTCACGAGTGTAGTCGTTTCCTCTAGTCTTATAGGTATATAGTATAGCAACAGAAGCGCAGAGGATGAGCAAGAGTGAATATTTTTCAACTTGTCTTTCCCCTCTTCTATATAACGAAGAAACGCGACGCGGGCTATATACATATACGTGGCCTGCAGATGCGAATGAGACACACGCCATATGGCTGCTGCGCTACTCCTCGACGGACGTTACCGAATTCTTCTTTTTTCACCTCCTCCTCCTACTACTACTATATTTACTCTTCTTATTTGACGCTTGCACTTTGATAAATATCTGTCAGCTCCTTTTGCTACTTTATAATATTCATTGATTCTCACGGCTATTTATAATTTAACCCCTTCTCTTCAAATACACTCGCTAAATTTCGCTCTTTCTTCTTTTTTAAGTACATTATGTTTGGAATGTTTTCAAATTAACTTTTTTTTTAATCTATTTCTCAAATTGCTAATAATAAATTTTATAATTATTTTTTGTTTCCCAATTATAATACGAAACATTTAAATGACACATCAATACAATTTCTATAAGTACAACAATCAAGCCTTTTGTCGAGCCAATCGTCATAATAACGCGTTTAAAGAAACGTCAATAATTGATAAAAAGAATCAGAGAAATAAAGAAAGATATATATATACACATTCGTTTTTAAGAGATATATCTGTACATTACGCATACAGCTACCTAACATATATACATATACACACACGCACTTCAGGATGCTGCACGTCAATCTTCTCACTCATAAGCGATATATATTTCTTTATTCGCCACTTAATTGTTTCTCAGAAGAAGAGAGTCTTAAGCAAAAGTGCTTGGAATATGTGTATATATGCTATTGCTGCTGCTGCTACTACTGATGGTACTCTGAAAATAATCGAAGCGGCAAAAAATATATATATAAGCGAGAGGAGACTTATATACCTACTTCTCAATTCTGAAAAGAACTTTGAAAGAGAACAAGAATCTGACTATAAATCTTAATAATCTCTTTTTCTTTTTTCTCTTTTCTTTCTATTTTTCATCTCTTAAAAAAAAAAAAAAAAAAATACAAATTATAAATGATGATAGATCGCACACAAACAAATATACAGATAATATACTTTGCATATAAATATTAGCAAAAATCGAATAAGCAGAATTTTAAGCCCCTGCTTGTACCATAAAATTCTAAAAATTCATCGAGATTCGTAATAATTTATCGGTGTATAATAATCAAGGGGATTTTTACTCGTGAAATCGATTTTCATTTTAACATGTAAAATCAGTGAAATCGATTTGAAATCGGTGATTACTGAGCCATTTAAAATGCATTGAAATCGCTTGAA
>JAPYZE010007837.1:0-10275 GCA_030522805.1 Leptomastidea abnormis
TTTTAAGAATTTTTAATATTAATATATTATTTAAAAAAAAAAAATTATTATTGTATAAATATAAATAAAAAAAAATATATTTATGAAAGAAAAAAAATGTAAAATTTAAGATTTGATTAATATAAATGAGGAACAAATTTCAATATATTATGAAAAATATAAATAGTAAAAGAATAATAGTAATAAAATATAAATTTTTTAAAGAAATAATGGATTTGAGGAAGCTTTCTGCCAAATTCTTGGCAGCGGTTTTTTAAATGATAAAAATATTTTTGTAATAAATATCTCCATTAGTATTTTGAATTAGTCATTTTTTTAAGAGGATAATCATTCAGGATTATAAGATCAAGTATTAGAAGAAAAGTTTTAATTTTAATGATCCGTACAATATATCATAAAAAGTAGATCTGTAATATCTCAAATAAATCCTTAAAGGAATAAATATAATGACAACCTACATTGCACAACCTTTCCAAATTTTTTGATAATCTTAATGAAAGCAAAATCCAAAATCTCATGAACATTGATTAATCATCATCTATCATATTACATTATATAACATTACATTATATTTTATTATTATCATATAACAAAATTGAAAGCTATAATATTGTCAGCTTCAGAATACTTTGTAGAAAAAATTTTTGTTTCCTTAATTGGCAATCGTATATAATAGTGTATAAATTACAATTAATCACGCACTCAAAATATCTTTCCAACTTTCTCTCGTTCGTTTGGTTGAGTGTGGGGAAGATCAGAGCGAGTGAGCTTACCATAGAGATATTATAAATAGAGTTGGTAAGCCAACTGCTATGGCGTCCGCTCGGTGAAAAGAGAAAGAAGATCGGACAGGTCTCTCATTTCTCTCTTGCCTCCGCGCTGATTGGCTGTAAAATTGTGTATATTTGACGCGAATAAGTGGTAGAGGAAGCGAGCAACAACAGTAAACAAGCATAAACATAACCTAACTTGTGTTAAAATAATTTTTTACTAAAGTTATATTAATAAATAATATATCTTCAAATTAAAAAATTTTAAACATTACAAGGACTTGTGTAGTTTGTAAGCGATTTTCAGTACCTGGTGACACTAGTCGAAGTTTTCATCAGTAAGTAAATGATACTTTGATTGCTATGTTTATGATTTAGCTTAGCTCTATATTTATATTTCCACCATAATAAACATTTGATTTTTTAAATAATTTTAATTATTTCTATGATAATTCTGAATTAATATAATGTCTTATAGCTTTACAAGTGACAACACATTGAAGCAGAAGTAGATGACAGCAATAAATGTATCAAATGTAGAAAAAACTGCAACAATATGTAGTGATCATTTTGATAAAGATGGTACAACAACTGTAACACTTACCAATAATTTAAACATTGATGTATCCATGGCAGACAATGTAAATAAATCCATTACTGGTGAATTGTAAACAAAAGGTAAAATTTTAGATCTTGTTTATACTTCACATGCAATATAATTTTATTTAAAAAATAAACATATAAATTATTGTTATTTTAGAAAACGGAAATTGTTAGACGATTCTGAAATTGTAAAAAAAATAAGATTCATGGATGGTTTAAAAACCAAATATATCAGCCACACTGATTTTGTCTCTCTGATGAAGCTTAGAGTAATTTTTTGAATTTTCTAAAGTAAAAAGACGCTCAGACAGATGCTTTACGTAAAAAAAGCAAAAGAATGAAGAAAAAAATTAAGAATTTAAATGATATGTTTAGCATTTTGCAAGAGAAAGACAATGAATCAGCTGCAGAGTATCTGAAGGTACAAAGTTGTAAATATTAATTTTCAGTAAAGATAACGTGAATCAAAATAATAACATTGAAAAAAACATCTTTTGAATGTAGCTCTTAATTAATTATAGCATTGTAGTATACGAACAACTCCAATGGTTTTTGTAAATATTGATTTTTTTAAATTTTTTATTTCATTATACATATAATGGGATTATAAATTTTTTTATCCCCAATTGTACATTTATATAAATATTTTATTTACCTTATTTTAAAAGCTTTTATCGAAGTATAAAACTAATGTAATGTAATGTAAGTTTGTAAATTTAATTATTATTAAAACCTTTTTTTTATATTTTGTTATTTAATTAATTTGTGAGGATCCAATAATTAAAACGTTGCGATACAAGTGAAAGGGTAAGGATCGATTGTTTAATTAGTTTCGGTGTATATTGACATAATTTTTGTAAATTATGCTTGTTATGTATAAGTATAATAATGTCGTAAATTCGATCTTTTTTATAAACATTTATAATTTTTAATGAGTTTGAAATAAAAAAATTTTTTAAACATTATGTTATGAAGTGATACATTATAAATATACTATCTGGCCTTTTTCTTTTACCTTATAGGGCTTACCTGAGCATTTGAAGCAGTTGATTAATAGAATAAAAGATAATATATCCACTATTCCTTTCCATCTATAATTAAAAAATTTCGCTCGAACTCTCCGTTACCATTCTCTTGCTGCTTATAAAATGGATAGTCAAAGTTTATTAAAATGTCTACCATGCTCTAAAACTTTAAATAGATGGAATTGTTCCAAAAACTACAAACCTGGAATCTGCATCGAATCAGTTAAGGATGTATCAAAAATGGCGAAAAATAGTCAAGAAAAAGGAAAAAAATTAATATTTAACATAACATTTGACAAGATGCGCATTAAAAAGTTGACTTTCTATTGTAAAAATTCGCATGAATGGAAAGGTTTAGCTGAATTGGGAGGCCAACTTGAGGAAATTGATGAAGAAGGCCATAGACAACTAGCAAGTAAGGCTTTGGTATTTATGCTTGTTAACATCAATGGTAGATTCAAAACACCTGTTGCATACTACCTCAGCAATTGATTAACTGCCAATGAAAAACAAGTATTACTCAAGGATCTTTTAATAGAATTGCACCGTAATGAGATTGATGTGGTAAGCGTAACTTTTGATGGAGACGAATCAAATCAAATCAAAAAGCTTGTAAAGCATTAAGGGCGAATTTTCGCTTTTGATTACTCAGATAAAAAAATTTTAAACCTTATTTTAAACATCCGTCGACTTTTAATGATGTATACGTATTTTTTGATCCCTGTCATATGCTCAAATTTTGCATTCTGTTCAATGGGACTATATAGTAAAACTAAATAACGTTCAATATTTGGAAGAAATGCACTGTGCGTGTGAAATAAAAAATCGCCATATAAATTTTCATAATGAAAAAATAAAGGTATTTTTGGCAGCACAGATCCTCAGTTGAAGTACATCATCTGCATTAAATTACCTTGAAAAAATATTAAAACACGATGATTTTCAGGGAGCTTTAGACACTGCCGTTTTTTATAAAATGTTCAATGACATGTTTGACTTACTTAATACTAAAAATTTATTTTGTAAAACACCTGGTCGAAGAGCTATTACACAAGAATTTTTACCATCATTAAAACAAAAAATTAATGATTGTATTCATATATTGAACAATTACAAATTAACATTACTTTAAAAAAAAAAAAAAAAAAAAAAAAAAAAAAATTTTTTTAAATTAAAAAAAAAAAAAAAAAAAATAAGGACAGGTTTCACTAATTTTATTATGTTTAAAAAATTTATACGCACTATGCTACAATCTTTTAAAAAAAAAATACTAAAATATTTTCTTTCTTATAAAATCAGTTAAGATCATGTAGAAATGCTATTTGCCTTGATTCGACGCATGGACGGGTTTAGTAATAACCCAACAGCTATACAGTTTAAATCAGCTTATAAAAAACTTCTTCTCAATAATATAAATGTAACTGTACCTGCGTCTGCTAATTGTACGCCCCAAGATACAACACTTTTAATTTCTGAAGCATGCGACGAACCTTCGATTAATTTGTCAAACAAAAAATGCCGACAAAACAAAAAAAAAATACCGCAGCTGTATCGAAAAAATGCGATGAACCTCCGATTGATTTGTCTGACATTCAGAATGTTGAAAAAACAATAAAAGAAATTAAAAGTACTGTATTTTTATCGGAAAAATGCGACGAACCATTGATTAATTTGTCTGATATTTTGAATGTTGACAAAAAAATAAAAGAAATTAAAAGTACTGAATCTTTATCGGAAATGTCACTTAAAAAAGGCGTGTTTTTCGTAAAATCGTACCTACACACACACAATTTCATTCAACATACCATGATTACACTTCAGAGAGCAAATGGCTTCAATCTGAATATCTAAATGATATTTTAGGACATACAGCAGGTGCTACAGTGTACTCATTAAAAAGAAAAATACATTGCACTGAGTGCTTAAACATGTTAAAAGGACCAACAACAAAGCAATCTCAGTTAACTGTTTTGAAAAATAGAGGAGGATTGAATTTTGCATCAGACGATGTTTTCATTATATGTCAATCCGCTAAAAAAAGTTGCGTTGTTTTAAAAATACATTATTATCAAAAAATATTCATTTTCAGGTAGTATCTGACACTTTAAAAACTTTACCAACCTATATCTTTCACAATGATCTTCATGCGTTCGATCAAGAACCTTTATATGACCATCGTCAACAGTTAATTTACCTTATTGTACAAAATTATGTAGATAAACGCCTGAAGCATGAAAGTGATGAACTTGCTGATATAAAATATCGCATCCACATGTATTACACTAAGTTAACCATATTTAAGGGCCAATAAATTTTGTTCGTATAAGACAAAATTCATTATATTCATTAAGTACGTTAATTTTATTTATTTATGTTTCTGTGTATCTATTATTATATATCAATCTTGCTCATGACTTTTACAGATTAATAAGTTAAAAATATTTTATAATTATTTATTGTGTACATCAGTTTTAAAAATTATTCAATATTTATTAAATAATCTTGTTTTTATTCTATACCTCAATTTTTGTGTAAAAATTTCATGTTATTCTACGGTTTATTTTACATGTAATCTCACACGTGTAATTTGAATATCCTATTGTAATTAAAAAACAAAAAAAAAATCTGGTTGTTATCAAACAAATGAATAATATAATTCGTTCGAACTACTGACCAATTTCCATAAAAAAAAAATTCAGGTAGCGAGATTTGAACCCACTTTTCTCAGCGCAATAGACAGGCGTGAGCACTAGTCAACTCAGCTATCACGTTCATCATTAACATATACCCAAAAGTTACATTTAAGTTGCGAGCTGGGGAAGGGGGCTTGCTTATGTATAAGATCCGGACTAGTGGGGAGAGTCGGGTATCATCGGCTTAGTGATCCTCTAGGTAGTGATTGGAAAATGCGGTCGGAAATTTTGATTGGTCGCGCCGCCATGTTGACCTTTTTGATGTATACATATCATTTAAAAGCGTTATGTTTGTTTACTTGTGCAGAACAATGCTAAAGCAGGATTTCTTTCGCAAATTAATCGAATATTAATAATAAAACATTATTTTAAAAATATTTCAGTTGAATAAGACTCGTAAGTAAATATAATTATAATATTTATTACTTGTGATTTCCTTTAAAATCTTATATTTTATATTTGAAAATACAATATAATTTTTAACCTCAAACAATGATATTATTAAGTAAATCATGTATTGTTTTTTAATGCAGTAATAATGCCTGGTTGTTCAGCCAAATTCTGCACTAATTCAGATGCAAAAGGATTTAAAATGTGTCATTTACCTAGAACAGAAAGTAGAAGAAAACTGTGGTTAGAGAAAATCAATCGACTAGGTTGGTTCAAATGTCTTTAAGTGACTACAATGCTCTGAATACATTAAAGGAAAAATTGTGAGTACTTGCAAAAACTTAAATATAATTTTCAAGTTATTAATTAAATAAATTATTACAATATTTCATGATTTATGTAAATGTTTTAAACTTAAATTTGTTATTGTAAAAATAATAGATCTTAGCATGATGATAAATTAAAATTTTATCAAATATGTAAAAATATATTTATGTAATTTTTTTCAGATGAAAATCTTCAAAGACTTCTGGATAGATTAGAAAAAATTTACACAAAATGTGAACAACCAAGATTATCTCTACTAACAAAATTAGACGCTTAAAAAAAAAAATTCAAAACTACTTAAAGAAGTACATAATAATCAAGATAAACAAATACTTTCTAAGTTATTTAATGAAGATCAAATTAGTTTGTTAAGTGGTACATTAAAAAAAGTTCCTCGTTGGTGTAATAAGACTATAGTTAAGGCTTTACGGTTACGCTTTGCTTGTGGGACGAGTGGGTATGAAGAACTGCTGAGTCAAAATTTACCCTTTCCTACTATTAGGACTTTAACGAAAAAAATGGAAAATCTTAAATTTAATAGCGGTTTGATTGATGAAATTTTTACTTTTCTGAAAATAAAATTTTCGCATGAAAAAATTGTACATAAACATTGCATGCTTGTACTTGATGAAATGAGCATACAATCTGGGCGAATTTATGATACTTCTTCTAGAAATTTCATTGGAAATCTCACACTCCCAGAGCATGATCAAACTATGATTGCGTCAAAAGCACTTGTTTTTATTTTAGCTGGGCTAGCTTCGAGGTGGAAACAAGTCGTAGCCGTTTATTTTAGTGGTAACATAATTAATGGTACTGTTTTAAAACCTATCTGTGAAAAAATTATAAATAAAGCTGATAGTATAGGTTTATTTGTAAATTGTATCACCTCGGATATGGGCCCATCTAACATAGCTAATTGGCGAGCTTTTGGTATTAATGCCTCTAGATTTTCTACCATAAAAAATTATTGTACTCATCCTGTAGATTCTAGAAGAAAATTGTATTTTTATGCTGATATACCACATGCTTTGAAAAACTTTAACCAAGCTTTTAAAAACCACGATCAAATAAAAATACCCGATTCTTTTGTAAAAAAATATAATTTGCCTACTAACTTAGCAAAATACACCATTTAAAAGATATCGTTGAAGAGATGAAAAACCATGAATTAAAACTAGCTTCTAAATTTAAAGAGAAATATTTAAACTGTAAAGACCATTTTCTTAAAATGCGTGTTAGCACTGCATCCAGAGTTCTTCACCTGGACGTAAGTAGTGCCTTAAAATTTTTGATTGACGAAGATGTAACAGATGAGCGACTGACAACCTCTTGGTTAATTGGTTACGTTAGTAAATGGTTCAATTTAATGACAAGCAGAAGTATATCTACCGCTCTTAGTAAGGCTTTGCCTGAAAAGTATGCAGAAGCTATTGCATTCTTAGAAGAAATTACTGATTTATTCAAATATAAAAATCGGCCAGAAAGGTGATTGGAAACCAAGTCAAACGGCTGTTTTGATATCAACAAAGACTGTAATAGAGTTATCTAAATCACTTTTAGACGATTACAATTTTCATTTCTTTATGCCCTGTAGATTAACGCAGGATTGCTTGGAAAACCTATTTTTAGTAGCTCGATTAAAAAACGTTGTCCCTAACGCGCTCCAGTTTAAAAATAATTTGAAACTTATAACGATTTCGCAATTTATGAAAATTGTAAAAAATAGCAATTATGACAATGATGATAGAGAATTTCTATCAGACTTTTTGAATATTTTATTGGAAAATCGTTGTCCGACAACACACTATGTACCCAATGATATTTTTTTTAATGAAATACCAGATCTTTCTCAGCAACAGGTAATACCGAACTAGGTAATACCGAGTTGAACGTTTTTTACTATGTTGCTGGTTACGTAATGGCTCAAATTATTCATTATCAGAAAGTATGTAAAGATTGCGTTGGATCCACTAGTTCAGAAGAAATTATTCGTCTTCCATTCAATCAATTAACTTGCATAAGGTCTGAAGAAAAACCTCTATTTTTTGTAAATGAGAATACTTTTGTTTAATTAAGAAATGGAAAAAATATTTAAATTGTATTATCCACTTGCTAAAGAATCAAAAATTGATCTAAAAAAATTTTTTGTTACAAAGTTTGAAAATATTTATATTTCGTTACCTGATTGTCATGACATAAAAAATAAAATTATGAATAAATTTTATGAGGTGCTTGTTAAACAGAGCTCACAATTGTATGCTTCTAAAAAAAAAAGAAGATTACAGTAGTAGAAGTATGGCCATGCATGCATCTGTCAGATAAATATTTAAAAATTAATTGTATGTCTTAATTTCCTAAGAAATTGTTTTACTGTTTTTCTTGCCAAAAATACAGAATTTTTTATTCTAAATAGTATAAAAATTATTTTATCAATTAACCTAAGAATAGCTTTAACATTTTTTTTCAGGTCCAAAGATCCATTACAAAAGTACATCCAATTCTCAGAACGATAAAAATCGACCCCCACAACTAATGTCGTTTCAGAATTTCATTGGACTATTTTACTTATATTATTTTTATTGTTTTTTCATTTTATTTTACACGTAGTTTTAATAATGTCGATAATTTTATATTTATTTAATTAATTTATATTTTACAAGACGATTTTTTCATTTATACGACTTTTTTACGTTAAATATATTTTTACTAAAGATTATGTATTGAATAACACTTTTATAGTCTGTATTACCAAGTAATTTTACTGTAATTTTATAAAAAAAATTTTTTCTAACAATTCATGAATAAATTTCATGATTTAAAATTTTTTTCTTTTATTCTAATTAAAAGATTTCTGCATAAAAATCAATAAAATATTTTGAAAAATTGATTAATAATAGATATTTATTATTTTTCAAAAATCCTATAACCATTCATAAATTAAAATAATTGATTTTTCATTGACAAACTTTTATTACCAATAAATCAATTTTAAATTTAAATGCGCGCGTGCTCTAATAATCACGTGACAAGGTCAACATGGCGGCGCATTTTCCAGTCACTACCTAAAAGATTACTACATCGGCTTGAGTCGTAGAGTCGCCTGTCCGAGCCAATCAGCGCTGAGGCACAAGAAAGATGCGAGACCCGGCCGGTCTTCTTTCTCTTTCTACCGAGTGGACGATCTCACTTACAGGAGAACGTATAGCTTGCCCACTCTATTTATATTATCTCTATGGAGCCTACGGGGCAAGATAATCAATCACCTATAACTTTTTACTAAAATAATCTAACGTTATGGAATTGATGCTAATTAATATATTCAAGAGATGCATTTTTAGGCATTGGTTTACCTCATATTCTTTATCTTACAGCCTTATACCTTTTTAGTTTTATTATAGTTTATTAATTTTTTTTTAATTGGCAAATAACTTTTTTCTATTCTGCTTGAGAGTAATCAAATATATAACTCGTTTTAAAAAACATTTTTTTATTTTAAATGGTGAAAAAAATTATATATTTCTGCTTATAGAAATTTACACTGGATGTTTAAATATTACTTAAGGCATGGGGTAAGTTGGATAAATTCACATTGGGTAAAGAATATTCAAATCCGTATTTACATAATGATAGCAAACAAATTTGTTTTTTAAAACAGATCAACTTTTTAACTTCTTAATCGAATCAAGAAATCAGACAAAAACCGAGTGTGGGTCTCGGGGACCCCCGACAGAAGTGAAACTTCAAAGTCGTGTGTATGACAGTATATTATGTTGCTTAATATATTAATGAATAACATTTTTGCTCGAAAAAATCCAATTTTCAAGGTTACTTTTTGATCCGATGATCCGATTTTTTGTTTCAAACAAATTGTTATAAACAATTATGAAAAATTTAATTTTTTTCTTGAAAAGAATTTTTTTTCCTCATTTTTTAGCCAATTTTAAACAAAAAATGTCTTTTGTAAGTTTTTTAACAAAACAATTAGATTTTTTATGATTATTTATAGCAATTTAATAATAACAAAAAATTAAATCATCGAATCAAAAAATAACTTCGAAAATCGGTTTCTACGCACATTAATACATAATAATACACAAAAATATTCTTTAGACCTTTCTTTTTATGCTTATTTTATATGATTACATACACATATCATCTGCCTTTACCCACATTCAAATTAAAAATTAAAATCAATAATTTATTTGAAAAATTAATAAAATACCTGTGTAGAAAACAGAAGGCATATGTGTACGTAAAACATTTTGCTGTATGACGTAACGTCTGTATAAAGCATGCGTGTATATCTATAGCGCGCGATATATATATATATATATATATATATATCTTCCTATATTATATAATTGTAAGAAAAAAATTCAGTCAGAGCCCCCCCCCCTCGACCCCCCTCATTCATGTTTTTCATTTATAAAGAAAATAACGGAAAATTTTGCATTTATCTCTCAT
>JAPYZE010007839.1:0-11045 GCA_030522805.1 Leptomastidea abnormis
CTTAAAGAAATCAAAAATTGAGATTTTAAATATTATCAAATTTGTTTGTCAGAAGTCTTTGAGAAAGCATTCTGCTAATGCAGTTAGCAGCGGTTTTTTCTTTGTTCAAAGAGCCCTTTAATCTGTCCAGGAGTGAATACTTTAGCTAAAATTTTCTCGTACTCAGCTTTTAGTTTTATTCTTTGTTCAGCACTTTCTTTATCCTTTTGTTTGCACACATTTTTCCAATAAATACACTCAGCTTTTGATTTTTCATACCTTGCTTTTAAAGAAGTCAATTCCAGTTGAAAATTTTTTACAATAACTTCTGATGTATTATTATCATTATTTATGCACATTGTAGATTGTTTATTTATTCTAATTAGATTTCATTAACTCATCTGTATAATATTTTTACAAGATTAATTTTCAGACAAATTATTCTGCTCGACTGCCATTTGTTTGTTTTCTAAATTTTCCATCCAAAACAAATTTACATGTGGTATAGCATCACTTGACAGATTTCTTGAATTTTTTAGGGAATAATTTAATAAAATTTGCTTCAGTGGCTTGTTATAATCAGAAATATCAAAGTGCAATGAACAAACACGAGCTAAAAAAGATGATTTTCAAATCATTAAATTATTAATCAAATAAAATATTAATTTCAGTGTTAAATTCTATACTTGTATTTACCATCTTTGAATTGAAAATCATCTAAATTGAATCCACAAGCTTTAATCCGTTTTTTTTTAATTCAGTATCACTAGGTAATTTATAAAAACGTACAGTCATTTTTTATTTTGCTGTTACTTTTACAAAATTTCACACAGCATTGAGTCATTGTAGTCTGTGTTCTTAAAACAAATAAATATTATAAATAGTTTGGTGTCTGAATAAGTAATAATTTAACAAAGTATATCAACTCCAAAAAGTAACAGAGTCTCATCTATTAACAGACTGTTTACATCTGTGCCTTTTTTAATTTAGACTCTCACTATGAAAATTTTTCTTTTTTTAACAAGTCAGGAACTATCAAAAGCCTTCCATTGCATCTTCACATTTACAATTTTATTGGCTTTATACTTTTTTAAATTAATTTATTTTTATTTGTTTATTTATAAGTTTTAATATTTAAATAATTTTGAAAGTCGCGCTTGTTTGTGACGTCATACGGGATCCTGCGCAAATTAGGTCTAAATTCGTTCGGTCTACGGACCTACCTTAAGAGAGATGCACGATACACAGCGCGCGTGCGCATGATATCCATATAGTTATATATAATGAGAAAAACGGTTAGGAGTCAAATTGAGAGTTTGATAGACTTGACAAATTCCTCTTTGTCTTACAGTCTGAGGTTGATAATCTTTAACATTTTAATATCCGTTATCATCGCCTTCAACGTTCTAATTGAAATAATAATTAAATAGTTAAAGTGTATTTCGGAAGATATAAGTTCATGCTGTACCTATATTTTAGTACATTTTTCCCTTTTTCCGCCGATCCGAGAAGGCGTGTGCGCACCTAGTGTTTTGTGAACCTCAATGTGTTAATATCTCTTTTGTGTTGTATTTTTTTTTATTCGCATTTTTCGGTCCAGTGGCCAAGACCGACAGCATCTCGATTACTTAGTCTTTACGACTTTTAAAGCATCAAGTGCTCTTTATTTCGCTTATCGTTACTCGTGCAATATCAGCTCTTACATGTTATCGCATAAGTTGCAGTTCAATAAAAGATTTTTTTTTTCACTTTCATAGCTTCATTTTCCATCGTCAAAATTTTTATAATAATAAAAATCACATCAACCATGTAATTAAGTTGAATTAGTTAAATTTTTAGCACAAGTCCATGAAAGGAACTGATTAATTTTATTTCTGTTAAAAATTCCTCGTGAACAATTTCTCTCATGCTGTACAATTGTAAATTCTTCGAATTCGAAGACAAGATTTGGTTGGGATTTATGTCCCGCCCTTCTATGTCGTGAACAACAGTTTGTAGTATCATTTCTTATTTGGGAGGGAGGGGGTGGCGCGCACATAGGTGCTGTCTTTTTATTTCTTTCTAACCGGTAGTTAGTAACAAGAACATCTATATAATAGCGACGCTAATCAATGGATGGTCGAACGCAGTTTACAATCCGGAGTATTTTTTTCTCTCACTCATTGTTCCGGAGGATCATCCTTTTGGCTTCTTATTAAACTGATCTTCTAAGATATGCGAAGTGGTCACTGATCCTAACGGATCAGATTAGCTTGTGATTAAAAAGAAGAAGGATAGCGACGCTAAAACGTTGTAACTTGAAAGATGTGCAATCTATGGACGCGTGTCATGAGAAATACCATCTTGTAAAATTTTACTTGTCTTAATGACCGTTAATTACGACAGGATAGTTTCATCATTCTACCAAGTGCGAATTTTCTTATAATAATTCAATCGTGATGGTGCCATACGTTAACCTCTATTTTAATACGTTATTTCTTTCAAGATTAATGTTCAGTTATATTGCATCAAAGTATTAATAATTAGTGAGACTTGTAGGAGACGTGATAATTTTTTGATTGTTTACGTTGTTGACTAATCGACGCTCGTTCAATAGTTAGCTGATTGGTAATGATTTAATCAGCTCACGATTTTCGCTGTAATAATACAAGGAGATATTCTACCGTTAATATAATAATAGATTCGTGATCTATTACAAATAGTGGATTTAATCATCCAGCCTTGATCCTTCTTGTCGGCACAGCTCCATGATATACCACGATTAATTTTCAACAATTGTGTGATTTATCAAACATTATGACAATATTGACACAAAGAGAAGTGTAAGTTAACAAAATCTGTTGTACAATTAGAATAATAAATCGAATAATATTTAATTATTTCTCTGCCCTTACAGTTGATGCCAGACAATCTGTTCGCTCTGATGATAGTTTTATACAGATTATAGCAATTGGTAAATATAATCAGCTAATAGGTACAACGAGTGTCCAATTACACACATACAAATACATTGCCAATTTGTTTATCCAAATATGTTTTTTTCAATGCATTAAATTACAACTGGTTGAATTATACATTTTGAATTTGAAATCGGTATTCAATAACAATAATCAAAATGTCATCTTTGTCAATTGTAATAGACAGCAAAAATTATGAAAAGGTGATCAACCATAACAAACAATCATTATTAATATAAGTAAGTTTTATGAATAATTATTTAATGTAAAATTATTAATATATAATTATTCAACAGATAATTGGAATGGCGAGTATTAACAACACTCAACGCCTTATATATATTGAGCAATTTATAGATGGCTTTACGTTAAAAGATTTAAGTAAAGCATTGTCTTCAATGAAAATTGTCAAATGCCAATGCAAAATTATAAATTCTGTTTCTGAAAACAGAATAATAAATGAAGTAAGTTTAAAATTATTCACTGATTGATATTGTTAATTGTGATTTTAATAATCATTTGTAAATTATAAATATGAAATAAATTTATTAGATTGGAAAGAATTTGGGAATCCAGATTATCATTGTAGATGTTACTGAAAATTTTAATGATAACAATAAACTTATATCTCACTTGGTAAATAACCTAATAAGTAACGAACAAATGGATGTACGAGAATTTTTAAAAAAATTGATAAAAGATTATCGCCAAGCAATGATGGCAATCTGTTTTAATACAGCTAGTAAAACAGTAATAGTTTATTTGATTATAAAGCTTTTGCACTTATTACATCAATGTCAAAATTCAAAACGAAATATATAATTTCAGATGATAGAAAAAGGCAATAAGTACCAGCTTAAGATCAGATCAAGCAATCAGTACTATAAAATTGATCGTAACTTATTGACAGATTTAAAAATAATGAAAAGAAGGTTAAACAAAGAACAGAGAAACCAACTGTCGATGTCGACACCGCAGTATCAGCATCAACTAGAAAATGAGCAACAACAAGATTGTTTACATGACTTGTTGAACAGTCATTGTGAGACTATGATTGGAAAAAGAACATTAATTCGCTGGTTACAACAACCATTGCGCGATAAGAATTTAATTGCTTGTCGGTTGAACTGCATTGAGGCGATGTTGCAAATTAAATGCTGTGACAAATTGAAAAAGCTGCTTGCACAAGTACCAGATTTGCAGGTGATAGCAAAAAAAATGGACGACGGTGTGACGAGTGTCGAAGAACTTTATAGGTATTATTAATTGTCATTAATTCATTTATTAATTTATTTATTTATTTACATATATATATATATATATATATATATATATATATATATATATATGAGTAAATTACAACAAAAATTGTAAGGATGCAACTGGCTGTGCATGTAATATCATTAAGAAACTTGAAAATTTACCACATTCAGCAAGGTTTTATCTTTCTGTTCTTTTTTTTCGTTTTGTTTTATTATCTCGTTATCAGGTGCCTTAATTTTAGTAATTTCTCGTATCAAATTTACAAGTTTGCTTGAAGCCTTTCTTAACTTGTATTATTGATTGCATACAATGAAATAAACTAACAATTTCAGCAAATGTTTGCTCTACAAATATCATGAATTTTATCAACAATTATATGTTCTTATACATCCCTTATATTTCCACTCTTTAGATACAAGTGCATTGTTTGTATAATAATTTTTCTTTCTATTTTGGTCATTAATATTTTCTTATATCAATAACAATTGTTGCATATCATTTTATTAGTATTTTTACATAGTTCAACGAATGATTATTTGCACGATATCTGTGAATTAAATTTATAATTAAAAATTATAAATTTAAATTATATTTCGTATTCCTTACAAGTATCATTAATTTATATATTTTTTTGTCAACAGTATATTTACATTTGTGGATATCATTCCAAAGATTATCCAAGAACTCGATAAAAACGTTGTGACACAAAATTGTTATGCAGATCCATTGAGAGCCAGCTTTCACTACCTATGCATCTATAAAAATTTCATGGAGGAGTTGATTGATATTGATGTTCTTGAATCCTTTGGCGAATATTTTATCAAGGATACATACGACATCAAGTTGATATGTAACATGTCATTAAATAATTTAATAAAAATATTTTATTTAAAATGAAATATTATAGATGTAATAGATTAATTTTATGTATGCGTTAAAATTTTCTACATTTTTCATTAATTAGAATTGAAGAAAGTAATGATTGCCATTATGAAAGAGATAGATGAAGAATCGAAAATTATTGCTAACACATTTAATTTAATTTACGGCAAAAGCTTGGTGCTGAGGCGTGAAAAAAACGGCAATTATTGTTTCCTCGCGACCAATAATATAGAAGTCATTAAAAACAATCAACAAATCTTTAATAAATATATTTTCTCTGGAAAACTATGCTTCAAAACCGATGCATTAAATTATTACAATGAGAGACTAATGGTAATCCGCAATGATTATCATATGATACAAACAAAGTATGTTTGTCGTTCGGTAAAAATTGCAGGTATGGAATTTTAATCATATTCAATAATTACAAAAAAAGTCTATAATATCGGTTATTACAAATTAAAAGCCATTCGTGTATTATTTTTAGCAATATATGATAAAATAATCAATATTATTGACGTCCTATCAGAAGTGGATGTCATTAACTCCTTAGCAAAATTTGGGACACAGCAAAATATAAAATTTGTAAAACCGGTGATCAATGAAGATAAGAATAATTTAATAAATATTAAACAGGGCAGATCTTTTGTCAAGATCCTAAAAAATAATAACGATTGTATACCGAATGACTTTGAAATTTGTAATGGTAATGATGTTCGCAATAATTAAACAGACTTAAATAATCATTTACCTGTAATAATAAACGATCATTATGTTTACAGGTAAAATGGTGATTCTTATAACGGGGCCGAACGGCAGTGGTAAAAGCTTCCTACTTCGCACAATTGCGACCATCATCTACTTATTTCATATTGGCTCTTATGTACCGTGTAACAGCGCCACAATTTCTATTTGCGATGGTATGTATGCGCTATTCAATCGGAACGATGACCTGTGCGCCGGCTTTTCCAGTTTTGCATTCGAGATGAACGAGATTGCGTTTATGACTCAGGTATTGACATATTGTTTTTCTTTATTCTGAAATTCCACAAATATTCACAAAAACATTATTCTTGATGATAATTTATTAATCGTGAATCGAATAAAAAAAAACTATTATTTGACATGATAATTATGCAATAATCATCCATTAAATAGATGGCAACAAAAAATTCAATTATTTTTATCGACGAAATTGTCGATTGTACGGACAACGAAATCGGCATAGCAATAGCTACATCAATAATTGAGTGAGTAGCCAATTGTTTACTATCAAAGCAAACCAATAATGATATTCTTTCTTTTTGAAATATACACTTTAAATAATATATATTTATTATTGCTTAATTTTAGATACTTTGCTGCAACACTGAATTGCGCAGCAATCGTTACAACGCACCACTACTCGCTCGGAAACTTACAAAATACAGTGAAAAATCTACAATGTTGGAAGATGACAACTTCAGTAACTAATTCGCACGGCATAAAAATGCGATACAAATTAGAGCCAGGAGTTTCCAAAGAGAGTTACTGCATAAACATGGCCCGTAATGTTGGATTGCCTGAGTCGATAATAATGGTAATAAACAATTAATATTAAAATAATCCAAAGACAGACATTGAAAATCATAATATCATTATAATATCACAGAGGATGATGACGATGATGACGACGATGACGACGATGACGACGATGACGACGATGACGACGATGACGACGATGACGACGATGACGACGATGACGACGATGACGACGATGACGACACGAGGACGACGACGACGACGACGACGACGACGATGATAATGATTTTAATTGTTTTATTGCAGTTGGCCGAAGGTATTATAAATACAATAAAATATAATGAGTACATTGATCCAAATGGAACCACTTTGAATCAATTTATATCAGACAATGATTGTGAAAACAAAATAAAACTGAACCAAGCGGAAATGGTAAATTGCTGTATTGCATTAATTATATTTATTTTTTATCACTTTCAATGAAAAGTAATTTTTTATTATGAAATTATAAAGATCGTGGAAGACTAATCATTTTTTAAATAACTAACTTCATCTATTCTAGGAGAAAAGAGATATGTTGAATATATTTGGAAACAAAATAAGAAACATTAAATTAGACAAAATTTCTAATCAAGAGTTGAAAAACAAGGTGAAAAGTTTTTTAACAACGTTTACGGGAAGTAACAACCGATTAATAGTTGAAATGATAAATGATATCAAATTAAGAAAAGAGAGTTGTATGGAGTTAGACGAGGAGAATTATTTTGTAAACGATGATCACTCAGTATGCCCAGAGAAATTATTAACAAATAATAGCCAGCCACAAAGTAAGTATAACAATTGTAATTAAATTGGTTTTATTAGTTTAATTTTTGTTTTTTTTTGTCCTTTTTTTTAAACTAATTTTTGAATAAATAAGAATAACGTCCAGCCGTTATTACGTGGACAACAATAATTGACAGAAATACAATACAAATTATACTATTATTACATTATCATGTTTGTCAAATTTATATTTTGCACTATAGGTGATAGCAAAGACGACGGATTAAATCAAAGTACACCAATTGAATTATTGGAATCGTCTTTATCTCAGGAACTTGTTATAACTCTAAAAATAAAACCAAACTTGGAACAATCCAAGAGTGGCACGCCCACCTACAACATGTTCTCAAAAAACATACTATATGGTAGCGATAAGGATGGTCATTGCTCGCCGTTAGCCTGGAGCGCATCATCACAATCTTCGCCGGCATTGTCGAGATTAAATTCACCGTTATCATGTGCTGGCAATGGTTCAAAAATAAGTAACAAGCAGATTGTATACAAGTACGAAAAATGCGAAGGAAAATCCAAGCAAAAAAAATCTTAGATAAAAAAGTGACATCAATCAATCCCATCAAAAGCTTTTATAGCATAGATATAGGAACGGTATACGAACAAGGAATACAAAATACAGGAAATAAGTGCTGGTTAATATCAATTGTCCAGGCGCTAGCTACACAGCCATTCGGAAAAAAATTGCTGAAAATGAAGTTTTCCAATTGTGGTGATGTTGGAATTATTTTGAACAATTTAAGAAATATATATCTTCATTTATTCGTGGGCTATAATGGACGTGACACCATGATTGACAAACTAATGAGGTGAGTGACTTCAAAATTATAATTAATTGAAATTGTTGATTCATTTGCTTGTAAGCGAAGGATAATAACAATTGATACTCATTTTGTTGTTTGTTGTAACAGGGACTTTTTTGAATCGTTGCAAAAAGTCAACAAGGATTACAACAAAAATCCGAATAACCAATATGATTGTGATGAATTTTATCAGAATCTAATGACGATGCTGAACGATCGTCTGATTTTAGAGCTTAATAATGAAATAGTATCAACAATTAATAATTTATATGAGATTTTTCAAATAGAATCGTTACATTGTGATTGTGGAATTCAATTATCAGAACCAATAACCAATACATGGATATTGATCGTAAATATTCCAAAAGACAAAGAATTGAAGAAGAAAGGAAAGGAAATTAACGATAATATTACATTGCAAGAACTCATAGATTGGGAGCTGTTAACTCAACAAGTATTAGATAAATGCACCAGATGCTCAACTAATGTTAAAAGGAAAAAATTATTATTGTATTGTCCAGAATTACTGACGATTTGTATTAATCGATTAAAATCATACGATGAAAAAAATATTTGCGATATCAAAAATTTGAAAGCAATTAAACTTTCAAATACAATAACGATTGATTCAAATTACATCGTAAGGTTAGTATCAATTTTCGACATTTATATAAATGTTTGTTGGCAATAAGTTTACGATTATTTGTTAAGATAAAATTTTTGAGCCGATTTGTTGCAGAATCGCGAATACGTACTTATACCTTTTTTTTATCGAAAGTTTAGCTTTCATTAATTTGTTGCAAAAACGTGATCATAAATTCATAGTTATTTTAGAGTAATTTGTTACAGTCGAAAATTCAAATATTGTTATTTAAAATCTAATAAAATATTTTTTTGTTTCACAGCACACCAGAACTAAATAATTCGGCACAAAGAAATACAAAAAATAAATTAAAATATAAACCAGAAACAATGGTATCACACTTTGGCGAAACTTATCAAATGGGACATTATGTAACCATAACCAAGCGGCCAGATGGAGAATGGAGGAAATACGATGATTATAGCGTTATGTGTATATCGCAAGAAGATGCATTAGAAATGGTTGAAAAAAACTTATACATGGTGTGGTTAAGGTTGGACGAAACAGCTGACACTAGTAATTAATTTTTTAGTAACGACTAAATAATCATTGTGAAAGCAAAATCTTATCTATTTACGATAAGCCTGAATTTCCCGATTATCTTGGAGGAATTCTTTACATTTCCTGTCTAGGTGTCTAATGTAAATTTGTTACTTTAAATTGATCGACATTAATAATTCATAAAGAATTGGCATTTTCTAATATAAGATAGACACAAGACCCAATTAGGAGAAAAAAAAACCAATATATATATATATATATATATATATATATATATATTCTTGCCGATATTAAGAATATAACAATTAAATAATCAATCGTTATTATATTGTTCGTTTTATACATACGATTAAATATTTTCATATGAAACTTTTCATTTATCGCAAATAATGATTAAATTAATTTTCATAAAAGTATTTGTCTTGAATTATCATTTGATAGTCAAATTTTGAAAACTTCATGTACATTCATACGATATAAATAATCTATTGTTATTGTATTGTTTGATACATTTGTACAAAATCATCATAACTTTTAAGAATCGTAAATAATTATTAAAATAATATTTATGAATGTACTTAAAACGAATAGACTTGTATAATTGAAAATTTTAAAAAATTGTTATTGCTTCTCGTGTTGTAAATAATGAATTTTTATATTATTATCTGTACATAAATAAAGGATCATTCAAAAATATTTTTAAATCGCGAATAATTTTTAATTAATAATAATGTTAATTATCTTAATTAGCTTGTATAATATGCAAATTAAAAAAAAAAATAATGTTAATTTTCGCAATGCAATTGTACAATGTTTGTAAATAAAAAGACTCAATCATATTGATAAATTGTATTTTTCATTATCAAATGCAACAGTTTGATTACTTGAAATAAAAATAAGAATAAAGGGCACGATAACGATTTTGGGGCGCCACGAAACAACAACGGATTGTTGCAGAGAGCATAAAAATAAGCAATTTTTCTCATTGCACCGTGATTCTATCTCATTTTGTTTTCAAGATATGAAGCGTTAAAGTTTAAAAAATAGCACGCAAATCAATATAAACTATGCAGGGTCCACCACAGGTCCAATGCTCACAATTTCGGCTATTGGGAGAGCTTTTTGTCCGCACAAGTTGCGCCAAAAAAAAAAAGAAGGAAAGAGCAAGGTACGTCCACATATGTCTTCCAGTAGAAAAAAATTTTCATGTACTTATGCGGACCTCTGCGTAAGTCTACTTTATTCTCTACAACAATCTGCTGTTATTTCGAGGCTCCCCGGAAATCGTAATATCCCCGAATAAAGATATAAAGTAATACTATGTATGAATAAATTTTTTCATTCATAATATATAACGATGATTCTATAATAATAAGTAAGCATCTCCCAGTATCAAAATCAGTGGCAATTTGGCATGTAACCTTTAAACAGAAATCAAAAATTTTGCGATTTTATATTAATAAAAAATTATTTCATTAAAAAAACTTAATTAACTTTTATTAAAAGAAATAATTAAATTTTAATCAATTACCATTACGATAATACCACAGTCTCCCCTACATGTTGCGGGGGTGTGGGTGATTGAAGATCCCCCACAGATGACTACGGCCGCATAAACCGTAAATTTATTTTATTAGAATTTTAAATCTTTATTTTATT
>JAPYZE010007842.1:0-18109 GCA_030522805.1 Leptomastidea abnormis
TGTATATATACCATTGCCATGGGGGAGAGACTTGATGCTCTCTCCCTATAGATGTTGTTGCATTGCCTCGCGGCTTCTGTGCCCCTAAAAATCCATACACACACACACACACACACACACACACACACACACACACACACACATTGGGGCTAAGGGCACTTTGTACTCGACTTTTATTTCCTTCTCCTTTATAATATACATATACTGCCTATCTACCGCCTTTTTTCTATGTACCCACCTCCTCCTCCTCCATCTCAACTTTTTTTTTCACCCTCACCGCAGCCTTGTCAGAGTTATACTATCTTTTTTCTTTTTTTCTCTTTTTTTTTCTTATATTCTCGCGTGTACTACTCTTGATCTCCGACTGAGATTCTTTTATATTTTTAGTTTCTTTTCATTGGTTTTGACTGCTTTTTCTATACTGCGGGTGTTCGTAATATGTATGTGTGTGGTATACTGAATTTTGTTGTAATAAATGAGTCGTACTGAGAGCTACTTTATTCTTACGACATACATATATATACAAGAAAGAAGCTGATTTTTAGGAAATAAATCTTCCTAAAAGCACAGTAGATTTAGAGAGAAAGAGATGCTGGCTGCTGTTGTTTGGTATAAGTTTGAAATGAGATTTTATTGTATATCAATCCCCCTAATCAATTAACATAAATATATATATGAGTGTTATTGTGATTTTCATGTCGCTTGTGTTGTGCATCACATATATTATGTATTCGTTATAAAGTGTCATCTCATATATATATTCATTTAGTTGTTAAAATAATAAAACAAAGCTAAATAGCTCGTTCGGCATAGCGTAGATTTTGTAATCCATTCTACTCGGGTTCGATTCTAGGCGATTGTCGTTCTGAGCTCTCTGGGCTATATGTAAGAAAATAAATAATACAATTATCAAACGATATTTTTTAAACCGTCATATAACGATACTTATTTCGATTATACGGCAATATACCGTTTGTTTTCCTTCCGCGTGAGTATTAAACTAATCATAATAATTATAAAATAAACAAAGAACAATTTTTTTTTTTATGCAATTTATATATTATATTCGCATCTCCCACCCACGTATTCTAGACGACGATGCAGATGACAAAAAGCCATATAGTTATACTTTTCTCTTTAGTCTGCATATATTGGATAAGAAAGAAAAGAAAGGCAAAGAAGAAAGAGTTAAGTTTGAGGTTGACGTTGAGATTAAAAAAAAGAGTGGGAGGTTGAGGTGTTGGTGGCGGAGGAGGTATATAGAGAAGGGGGGTGGGTAGCCCGCAGACGATTTCAGAGAGTTTGAAGTATAAAAAGGGCCCCCACCCCCCTTTACTCTCTGTCTCTCTCTATATATGGGCCTCAAAAAAACCCTTTTGCTCTACTCTTTGTTTTTTTTTTCTTTGTATACATATAGGCTTGTGGCTTTTTACTCGATTTCCATACATACATACATATATACTTATACATACGTTGCACATGTCCTTGCACTTAACTTTCACTCCCATGTCTATCTTTCTCTCATTCTCTCTCTCTTTCTTTCTTATTCTTAAACTTCTTTGATTTTGCCGTTTATTTCTGGAGCAGTTTGAATAACTCATGGTGCGAAAAAGCATATCTTGCTTTCCATTTTTTTTGTTGTCTCTCTCTCTTTTAGCACACTCGTTTTTAAGATATTACTTAAAAGATGGGTGTGAAATGAGAAGGTATAGGTGGTTAACAAAAATTGACAAGGTGTTGTTAGTGGTAAAGTATCACATGCAATAAGAATAAAAGTGAAGGTCTTGCGAAGGAGTTGTACCTGCATTTTTTTATTACATTAACATTTTTTTCTTCTTTTTTTATTATTATTTTATGTAGTCAAAAGGTAATATCATCGATTAATGTAGTTCTCTATATAGGTACTACATAACCAAGTCAATAAAGTTTGTACAAACATCTATATAGACGTGGGAGTTACACAGGCAATTCTTTTTTATTCGTTATAACTCACCGAAATTTCAACGTTGACTCATATACGCTTACAACTGAGAATGATACGATTATACAGACCACAAACATACATACACCTATATAATATATATATTTCGAGTTGGCTATATATAGTTCGATCGAGATTTAAGAGCATAGTCGTATACATATATAATCGCCTTATATACTATATCTGAATAAGCAAAAGACCTCCCAAGGTATATATTTCGGACACCTTCGGAGTGTTGTTGTGTGCCAGAGTCGTTTATTGGAGAAGAAAAAAAGATACACAGATTTACCAAAGAACTGGATTGGTCGCATCGCTCTGGATTAAATGTATATATATAGCTTGGTATATAGACACATATACGTATACACGTGTGTGGGCGATGATTCGATATCGCGAAAATATACTGACGGCTTTTGTGTATGCGCCAAAGTATCGGGACCAGGCGAGAATATTGTATGTAGAAGAAGAAGAAAAAAGTAAATCTTTAGTTTTCGAACTCCTCACCCACACTCTTAACACCCTTTTTTTTTATTTTTGCTTATTTTTTGTTATCAAATTCAATTGCGTGGGTGCATTTGATAAGATACTTACTTAACAGTTTATTTGTGTACGTGTACGAGCAAGAAAAATCTTGTACAAGAGTAAATTGCGCGTAATTTTTTTTTTTGTAAATTACTTTTTAGAAATTATTTCAGTTTTTGGCAAATGTATTGATTTATATTTTTTCAGTAATGACTTACTACTGTTACATGACAAAGTATAAGGTGTGCTATAAGTAGTTTTAAAAAATTTAATTTTTATTATAAATTAAGCTCAATAAGATTTGATTTTTTTAATAAATATTGTTTTAAACAATTTTAATAATTTAAAAAATTATAAATCATGAATAAAATAAGTAGGTATACCTTTTATGAGGTAAATAAACTAAAAGCTTTGGTCTTAACTTTGTATAAGTTAAAACGGTATTTGCAGTTTTCCTGTGGTTATACCAGTTTTACGAGTGCAAGAATATATATAGTAGTGGTTCTCTCTCTCTTTCTCTGAGAAAATTTTGTACTCATACTTTACTACTTTTTATATATGCGCGACAAAATGTCAGCGACCCCAGTAGTATATACATAGTCTCTCTTTTGTCTATTAAAAAGACAAAGGGTATGAAAATGTAGTTATTGCAATTACTGTTTTTGCGTTATCGACGTTTTTAGTGTCAAGAAATTCAAATTGCTTTATTGTTAGTCAAAGACTATGACTTTATTGACATTAATATTTCATCTGTTGTTGTATTACGTCAATATAAAATTAATGTTCATCAACTGAAAATAGCATATTAACGTTCATAGGTCGTAATTTTAATATTTAAGTTTAAGTTGGTATTATTAAATAAATTAAAAAAAAAAATAAATAAAATCCACTATACCTTGTGTTTTTAAAAGAATTCTTTTAATAATTAAACAAAATTAAATTCGATTATAATAAAATTTAAAATAAAAAAGAATTTTTCGTTTTTTTTTTTTTTTTTCAAAATGATTTTTCGTGCTCTCTACCGTTTGCAGTGCTCAAAAGACTTTTTGCGTCCATAACGTCTAAACTTTAAATTGATGTAATTTTCAATGTCTTGAAATTTTTTTTGTAACAAATTTATTACTTACCAATGAAACTTCTCACAAAGTTTTTCAAAATTTTTACAAACATAACATGCTAGTACAACAGTATTATATGCATGGGAAAATAAAAGATAGCAATCGAAATACTCGTAAGAATATAGTTAAAGAACATAAAAAAAAAAAAATTTCAAAGCAATCCTTTTTCAGTTCAATCTAACAGTTATAAATGCCCACATCCAAAAGCTTGCTAATGACGTAGCATCACACAAATGCCGAGTTGCAGTTTTGTTTGCAGATTCACTTGGGAACAGCAAGTAGAAGAAGTGAAAGCAAGTACGAAAGAGCCAAGTATATATATATAAGGGAGAGAAGAGAATCAGAACGAAAAGTAAGGGGTGGTTTGAAGTATAGGGAAGGGGAAAGGGAGAATGAGAGACTAGGCGCGCGTGTGTGCTATACTTACTAGGCACAGGTATACCTATATATGTATAAGAGAGAAAGAAAGAACCGAGATAAAAGACAAGGGAGAATGAGGCACCTGGTTCTGGACCCCGAGAGGTGACGTCGGCGGGAGCATACCTATACACTCTCTCTCTCTCTCTCTCTCTCTCACTTGCGCAAACGTGGGAGCTGCACTGCAAAGCAGCAGGAGCAGCAACCCCCATAACCGAACAACGTTATTCGTTCTCTTTTCTCGGCTATTCGCTCCCTCCCTCTCTCTCTCTCTCTCTCTCATAATATATATTCTTCACAGTCGTTCGTCGTCTCCTTTTATATTTAGCCGATAGTGCAAAACTTTTCTCCCTTCCTTCTCTCTCTTTTTGCCATCAGCTTCTCTTTTTCTCTCTCTCTTTTCCCACCCTTCCTTCTTTCTTTCTTTCTCCTTCCTTCCTTATTACTTTCGTTCCTTCCTACTTTTCTCCCCTTACAACCTTAAACCACCCTTACTTTAAACCTCCCGTTTCTCTTTTTTTCTCTCCTCCACCACCACCACCACCTCCTCCTCCTATTCCTCCTTCTCATCATCATCATCATCATCATCATCATCATCATCATCATCATCATCATCATTTCTTGCTTACCTCCCTTCTTTCTCTTTTCGATATGTACGTTAGAAGAGAGAAAGAAAAAGTATATATACCGACAAAGACTAAAAACAGGTTAACGGAAGTGCACCGGTAAGTTAACGGGAGGGGGGTAGCTATACTAACCTTATATACTACACGTCTCGACGTTACGTTATAGTATAGAGAGATGCTACGAAAGAGAAAAAATAAAAGAGAAAGAGCAACACGTGGTTCTGCTTGTGGTACCGAACCGAGGGGTTGAAATACTGGGGAGCGAGGGATGAAATTAATTCTCAGAGGGGTGTGTGTGCAACACGTGGGACGTGCCGAGAGTGGGACGAACTGAGATTACACGTTGGTAAGTTTAGGATTGCGTGAATATTCGTTATCTTTTTTTTTAAGCTTTTTAGTTTTTGATGGATGATTGTTGATAAAAATTTTTTTAATAAAATTTGTAGAGAAATGGAAAAATAGATATGGGTAAATGGATTTAAGAAATTTATTAAAAAGTGATACTTATGGTGATTTGATGTTTTTTATGGTATATATATTTACATTTTAGTAAAAAGGATGTGATTCTATAAAAATGCTAATTGTAATATGATAATTTTGTTTCCCTAATTCTCACCGAAACATCAAATTATACGTATATTTTTGTATAAATATGTATTGTTTATTTTTCTATACAGTGACAGCGTATGCTCAATTTATTAATATATGCTTAAAAAATAAAATTTTTACCAAAAAAATTATTTAAAAATTTTTTTTTTATAATATGGCAACAGAAATCATGTTTTCTTTAACGAAAAATTCTGTTTTTTTTTTCATAAAGTTTTTTGGCACTCTATTGAGTGTATTTCATGTAGGGTTTGCATAATGGCTCAGTTAACGGAAGTCAAGAATCGAACCCACAACCTGTGGATTAAGAAACTGACGCTCAGTTTATTAAACCATTCCAAACTCACTTTTCATTTCTATTATTGTTCATTGAAATGAATAAAAATTATTGCAAGTTACCAGCAGTAAAACAAAGTTACAAAATTAAGTTAAATAATAAAAAAAAAAAAAAAAAAAAAAAAAAAAAAAAAAAAAAAAAAAAAAAAATTCATATCAAAAATAAAAAAAAAAAATAAAAATTTTATCTTTTTTTCACCAACCACATTTTTTTTTTTTTTTTCTTATTCCCACTATCTTTTCTATTTTTATTTATATATTAATACACACACACATACCCATACATTCACCAACATTTATTCTTTTCTCTCTCCTCGCAAATTACTTTTTACTTTCGCCCTTCCCAAATAATTTTTTTTCCTCCTCCTCCTCCTTTCCTCCCTCTTATTCTTATTCTCTCCTTCTTTCTCAACATTGAGCAATTGTTTGAAAACGAAGCGTTACGCACACACACAAACCCGCATATACACACATGCAAAACTTGTCATTAAGCATCTCATACAAAAAAACGCATACCTACACACATATTCATACACAGGTAAATATACATACAACAAACATGTCTACATCATTCGCACACACAAATGCCAAATGTACGTATACCATTTGCAGAGAGTTTGCCGACTCTCTCTCTCTCTCTCTCTTTCTCTCTTTGAGAAATGTACCCTCTATTGCTATAACACAGCTGGTTGCTTACTGATTTTCTCACGCGTCCAAAAGCCACCCCTTGACAGAGAGAAAGAGAGAAGAGAGGAGAACTATTGAACTTGATTTCCAAGAGCGTTGCTTGAGAGAAAGAGCTCGTTAAGAGCGAATGGAGGTAAAGAAAGAGGGGGGTTGCGAAATGGCTATGTGGAAGAATTCGTATGTATGTATGTATGTATGTATGGTGGGGTGAAAACGGCACCTCGACTACTTATTTAGGCTGTAAGCACACTGGTTGTAGTATTGTTTGTGGCTAGAAAGTCCTCTTCAAGGATAAATTTTTATGCGTGTATGTGTAACGAACACATTGGAATGAAAGTGGGGATTATTTTTCAAGTTCAAAGTTTATGTTTTATTGAGAGACTGAATAATTCTTTTTTTTTTGTAATATTTTCATAATCTACATTGTTTTTAATATTGTTTGTATTATTGCAATTATTACATTATAAACAAAAACAAAAATTTGAGATAATTTTTGTAAATGTTATTTTTATTTTTCACAATTTAATATTAATTTGATATTATACCTTCTGAAGAGCTCAAAAATGGCTTAGTTGGCCGAGCGAGAGTTTCGTAATTCACAGGCCGTTGGGTTCAACTACCGGCTGATATAAATTGTGCGAGCAATTCGCAAGCTGAAATATACGCAATATAGTGTATCAAAAAGGCTAAAATAAAATAAAATTAATAATTAAAATCTTAAATAAAATAAAATTAATATTTAAAATCTTAAATAAAATAAAATTAATAATAATAATAATGTTTGTACTTGTTTTCACAATTTTTTTAAACTACTGAGTTTTAAATAAATTTTTTGTTTTAATATTCTATATATATATATATATATGGATTATTATTATTATTATTATTATAATTAGTAAAAAGATGGGACGGAGACATAATTATATCAACTGCATTTGACAAACACTTGTATAATAAAAAAAAAAAAAAATAAAAAATGCAATTGTAAGCTAATGAAAGAGATGCAAGAATGCAAGGCTAATAAAATTATTATCTTCTTCTCATCGTTAAATCGATAAAATATTAATAGTTGAAGACTCTTATACATCTTAACAAAAAATCGATCAAATAACTATTAAAACAGGGACAAGTAAGAGAAATAAAACAAAATAAAAAGGTATCAGAAACAAATCGAAAGAGAAATCGCAAGTAAATCAAATGAAAGTTGATGCAAACTTGGAATTCCACATCGAGTTCATAGCATTTATAGCGGTAACAGTAGTAAAAACATTAGTAGTAGGAGTTGTCTAGGATCATCGACGTTCGATGTCCGCATATAGGTAGATAAGTAGGTAGGTCTATAGGTATATATGATTCTAGGTCAGCAGGAGTAAGTATATATACTCTCGGACCATCGAGAGACATCGATCGGATGGGGTTGTTGCATTTTAAAAGATTTGGGATTTCGCATAATTCATGGCTACTAAGAGACCGTCGTATCTCAGCTATAGTAAAGATGCATGTAATGTGCTTTAGGATGTGCGTTAAAACGAATCGCTGATACTATGATATTCATGTGTGTGTATATGTGTGTATGTGTAAGTGTCTGTAAAGCATCGCTTTCTCGGTTGGCTATATGTATATAGATACACCGAGGGTATAAATGTACGAAAAAACCGCAAATCTCGATGCAAGCACACGAACTTATCTTTCCTTCTCTTTCTTTCTCTCTTTTCTTGCGTTCCACTTACTTTCTCATTTGCAAAATATATGGTAAAATATAGTGAGCAATGAATTTTTACTTATACACTCTTCATACTAAACTTTTATTATTTATAAGTCATTTATTTTGTACAAATTTATTAAAATTAAAAATTGTAAGATGATTCATTTATTTTATTGATTTGCCAATATGATTAATTATGATAATATCTGTTTTTTGTTTTTTGTTTTTAATGAAAATATGCAAGAAAGAGGAAGCGATCACCTATGGGAAACAAAATTATTTTGATAGAGAGTGATGACTGAAAAAAAAATTAAAGGAATTGTAAAATTAATAAACAGGACAATTGTTACATTTTTTTAAAATAACAGTTTAATTAAAGTAGATCAAGGTTATCAAAAAAAAAAATTAAGAAGCAGTAATTATTTAAGTAGAATAAGAAAAACCAATAAAGAGAAAGAGAAAGGCGCACAAGTCCGTTAGTTGCAGTGTCCGTATATATATACATCTCCACTAAATTTAATCAAATTCAAACCAAAGTGACTAAATTTCTAGTCTCTTCTCTCCATCTTCTTCTCCTTTTTTTCTTTCTTTTTTTTTGCAGTTCGAATTCTCGAACGAATACGTTATACATTACGAGAACTGTACAGAGAATACATCGAGGACACACTGACGACAGCAGCAGCAAAAGCAGTAGTAGTTAAAATCGGCAAATCGTCTGGAGATCGGTACAAGTAGATAAATGTGTTAGACGGCTCGTGCTGCTGCTGTCGTGTGGTCGCGTCGAGCTTTAAACGCGTGTCCTGATCCTGGATATATATTTTAAGGTAATCGCAGCATTTTATGGGGTTATTTATAGGTTTACGAGTAGCCGAAATAACGAGGATATTTAAAATCTAATTTTATCGTTTTTGACTTTCTTTTTTCTATTTTTTTTTTTTTTTTTTTTTTTTTTTTTTTTTTTTTTTTTTTTTTTTTTTTTTTTTTTTTTTTATAATAATTTTATATTTTTTTTTAAAAAATAATTTTATATTTATTCTTTCACAAGTCAACAACTGACAAGTCCAGACGTATACACAGTACAGTCCATATAACACCTACATCGGGGGAGTCAAGATTCTTCATGACATCGAGGTCGTGTAAATATTCGTGATTTTCGCGTATATAATATTGAGAGAGAGAGAGACGTAGCGCAGTGTGAGTTGGAACTAAAGAATGGCAAAGTGAGGAAAAGAGAGAATAAATGTGTGTGTGTGTGTGTATGTGTGTGTGGGCTTGGCTTAGGTATATATTTGCATTGCTGTATAGGTGGCCGCGAAAAGTCAACGTGTTTTGTGCAAGTGAGAGAAAGAAGAGATATTGAGGTGAGTTGAATAAATGAATGATCATTATTTTGGCGCTTCCGTCTCTTTTGCTGGACTTTTTTAAGTGTGATTTTTTAACGTTTGTGATTTCAGGAAAAGATGGATCATTGATTGATGCATAATTGGATAGTAATGGAAGGTGTGGTTATGGAAAATTTTATTTTGATGTTATAAAAAATCAAGGCAAGTAAAAAAAAATAATTGATAAGAAAGACAATTGAGATTTTATAAGAAATTTTGCGTTTAATTTATAAGTATTTTAAGTTCTAATTTAACATTAGAAATCACTTGATTTTTTTTTGCTGATTATTTTAGAGCAAATGTATTCTTAAAATAAAGGATGCTAATCTACAAAACAAAATTTATTTTTATTTTCCAGACGATTTCTAATTTACTATTCAATGTTGTGGGTCCTTGAATGTCTGGCAATCTGTCTGGCTTCCTGTGATTGCAGCTTTAATGTTTATTTTATATATTGATTGAATTTGATATTATTGGGAAATAAGCTAGAAGTAATTTAAAAAGCTAATTTATCATTTCTATAAAAATGATTAAAAGTAAAACTTCATAATTGTAATTTTTTTAAAAAATAATGTCTAGAATTAATTTACTTATTTAATTTATTTTAATTGTTAACATTTTTATTTACAAAAAACTTCATTTTAAAAATAATAATCTATTATTTCCCAAAAATACTTGTACAAATTTTATTTTTCATTTCAATCATTTTACCTTTATCGATTTTGAAACTAAAGATTTTTCATTTCTAACAATCAATAAAACCATAAATCTTAACAACAAAACCACACCGAGCTTACACCAAAAGAAGACACTTTAAAGATATAGTTTCCCACGATGAAACCAGTACCAAAGAATCAATATATAGTAACAACGAATAAACGAACAAAGTAAAAGTACAGTATACAGGTCAAAGTTTACACTCAACCAAAAAAAAAATTATCACGCTTCCAAAGCAAGAACATTACTTCGTATATATACTTAAGCACACACACACACACATAGTGTTTTTTCTCCCTTATCCAATGTAAAAATCCATGATTTTATTGATTGCGCGCGTCAAAAAGAGAATGGAGAAAAAAGAAAAAGGACAGAGAAAACAAAAAAAAAATAAGGTATGGTGGTATATACATACAGTTGGGTGGTAGAAAAAAAAGAGGGGCAAAGGGGGATAGAAGGAGGAGGGAGAGTTATACTACTGCTGGTATTGAAAATCGCCAGGTAAGCATATTTTCAACACCTGGCTATGTATATGTGCTTATATGTATGTGTGGGTAAGAGGGGGAGAGGGAGGGATAAAGGTGAAGCAAACCACCCCAAAAAACCACCCCACTTCCCACCTTACGAATATATATATATAATTCCTCCCCTTTTTAAACTTGCTGTGCGTTCGTGCGCTTACTATAGTATGTGTAACGTAGTAGTAACAACGATCTAAACTAACGCCCGAAGGGTGGAATATATATACGTACCTATATAGGGGTGGTGGAGAGTGAGAGAGAGAGAGAGAGTGAGAGAGATGAGAAAATGCCATTGCACTAGACATACATATAGGGATGAAAGTTATAAGGACGTTACGTAGTGTGGACACTAACACGTATAAGCACGTACGTTGTTATACTGATTTTGCGCGCGTATATACACTGTCTTCTGCGTGGGAAAACGTTTTTGGGGATGTTCCATTTTGTTTCTCTATATAACTTGATATAACTCACTCTATATCTATCTATCTTTCTTTCTTTTAGTGTCCCTCGATTTTAAAGCTTGTCTCTAAATTCCGATGAACTACTGATGGTTTCTGTGTGTGTGTCCACCTTTACGAGTGTCCTTTCCCCCCTTCTATATATAGTTATGTATCACCCTTCATTTAAACGACCGATGATCTTTCTGTATATAACAAAAAAAAAAAAAAAAACCCCATTGACTAACATATTTTCCAGATCATTTTCTATTGTTCGGATATTTTTTGTTTGTCGATGGACTTTTGAGATTTTAGATTGTGATTTTTAAATTTTCACACGCTTTATATAATATGTTCATGTTACGTTTGGTATTATACGCAATATCTAATAAAAATTGAAAATGACATAATTTTACAAAAAATTTTTTATAAAACTACAATTTCTAATAATTTTTAAAATTGATAAAGGATATCAATTTTAAACGAATAGAGATAGACCAAGATAAGAATCATATAACGACGAGAACAACGATATAATATAACGAAGACGAGAGAAGCGTCAGTCAATCTTCTATTACCTGTCATCTATATACCCAACAAAAATAAGTATCAAAAGAAAACTTACGTATATCGTAAGGATATAGGAAGATATATAAATCGAAAAATAAGAAAGTATATAGCTACATATAAGCTACAGAAGTAGAAGGAGGAGGAGGTGGGAAACTGGTTGATCGTCGCCCGCACGTTCATCTTCTTCCTCCTCTTCTCTTCTCTTTCTTGATGCACACGCGCGTGTGCGCGAAGCTGATATTTACGCTGACGAGAAAAAGGAGGAAGACAGGAAGGGAGCAGATGATGAATAAAGAAAGAAGTAAAAAAAAAAAAAAAAAATAAAAGGGAAAAATCAAGGAAAGGTATATAGAAAACGAGTAGTATAGTCGATGCATTGCATTCGAGAAAAAGTTTGTAAAAACGGTGGTAAAGGTATATATAGATAATGCAAGACGACCACGCGAGCTTCTCTCTTTCTCTCTTTTTTTATTTTTTTGCTCCCTTATTTTCTATATGTGTGCGTGTGTGTGTGTGTGTGTGTGTGTGTGTGTGTGTGTGTGTGTGTGTGTGTGTGTGTGTGTGTGTGTGTGTGTACTTGTTGCTATCCACCATTCAGCTTTTTGCCGAAGATACCGAGGTATAAAGAGAAAGAAGGAATGAAAGATAGAAAGAGGGAAACACGACAGACGTACAATTATTTACCAAATCGCTCTCTCTCTCTCTCTCTCTTTTTCTCTTTTTCTCGTTCGACAATTTGCATAATGCCCATTGATGAGTTTACTGCGCATCGTTTTGCTCATTTTTAACCTGTATGTAGGATCTGTGTATGTGTGCATATGGTATTGCGACTTTTATTTCACCGATTTAAGTATAACGATAGGTATATGATATGTATCCTTTACTTATGTATTATTTACTTGTTTTATACCATATACGTCGGGGGTATAAGTACTTGTTTTCATTCGTATGAGTAAAATTAAATTTTTTTTTTTTAAGATGGAGTATTTTGGAATAAAAAAATAAATTAATAATAATTCAGCCAGAGAAACTGAACAAACTGTAACAATTTTGTCAAATATCAGGAATATTTTATTATAGCAGCTCCAGTTTTCATTTCAACGATATTCACGAATCAAAAAAAAAAAATTTTAATAATATTTTAACTTATACAGATCATAGTATTTAATTTATAAAAAAAAAAAACATTATTTATCTATAATTATTTTTATACGTCAAATCAACGACATTTAATTAAACAACTAACAAAACTATATACAACTATGGCAAAAAAGACAAACGGTTTTACTTTTTACCCGTATAGTCTATCGAGTTTGCACTTAAGTCCATCAAGCGCAAAAGCAAGAGAGAAAGGAAGAAAGGAAGGAAGGTAAAGAGGAAAGTAAGTAGTAAGCAGAGTCTTGCTGAGAGATAATCAGTATAGCATAAGCGCAGAGAAGTAGCAGCAACAGGCTGGAAAGCAAAAAAGATTATAAGGGGAATAAGAAGAAGGTCGCGTATATACGTATAGACCTATAATATATAAGTATGTGTGTGAGTATATATAGTTGCTATACCACCGTCGCCACCGCCTCAAACTATAATCCACCCTCCCTCCTCCATCGAAATGCGCCCACCCACCCTCTTTGGCTCTCCTGCTCTCTATCCCGCCTCCCTCCGCTCAAATCGCAGTGGCTCTTTTTCCCTTTCTCCTCGTCTTTACTACCAACCCCACCACCACCACCAAACATCCCCCCACTGCAAAAGAAGATGTAGCACTATAGGTGTATATATATATATATATATATGTAAGTATACCTATATACGGTGGGTCGCGTGTCCCACCTACCATATATAGGTACCTAGTCTGTAACAGGCTGTATATCGAAAAAGAGAGAGAAAGAAAGCGAATATATAATATGAGGGAGAGGTAAAAACACAAAAGAAAAAGGACGCCCCCAGAGATTTTTTCCCCCCACGTAAACGCAAGCAGCACACCCTCCTGCTCTCTCTCTCGCTCTCCTACTCTCGTTACTCTACACTTACACACATACCTATATATACACTTACGCACATACATACTCACCTGAGCCCCCCCTGCCCTCTCGCTCTCACTCTCTACTGGTTTGCACACACATGATCATGATGATGCCGATAATAAACGCTTGTACCTACGAGACTCTATGAGAGTGTATGTATACGTGTATGTATGTGAGAGCGTATGAGGGAAGAAGCAAGTGAGAAAGAAAGAGGAAATAAGAGGGGGAGGTGGCGAGAGAGAGAAAGAGAAAGAGAGAAAGAGTAAAAGTCCGTCATGTTATAGCTTGACTAGGGTATGTAATATCCGCATCTAGAGCCTGCACATATGCGGTTTGGACACGGTGACGACGACGACGACGCCGACGCCGCGTGTCAGCAGCAGCAGTAACAGTAACAGCGACTGCAGAAAGAGAATAACGTGGAGAACGCGAGTATACTCGTCACCTGTTGCACTGTGTCATACATATATATCGCGTTTACATTTTAGCGATTGATTTTTTAATTAAAAAACTGTGATTGTGTGAAATTAAACTTTTTTTATATATATATTTTGGAAAACTGTGCAAAGTGTTATTTTTTAAAATGATAAGTGCAAGATTTATTCAAGATTAATTTTGGTGATACCAAGTTATGTTGTTTGGTTGTAAGAAGAAACTTGCGAGATTATAGTGAATTATTGCAACTGTTTTATAAATTTTTGTTGTTTTTTTTTTTATTCAAAATGACAAGTGTTTTACAATCTGTGAATCGATGACTTTAAAAGTGATGAGTGACAAAGTGAAGTTTATTTTTTTTTCTTCTCTTTTGTTTCATCAAATCTCACACGATGTTTTTCGAATTTAAGTTCGTTGATATTTTGAGGACAGACGTATAAAGTGCAAGAGGGTGTCGTCTATATGTGGCTGGCTTGGAAAATTATTTTCTTTTTTTTTTTTAACGGCTAATAAAATTATTCAAGCTGCCGTCGTTAATTGAGGTGAGTTTAATATATTTAATATTTTATAAAAAAAAAATGTAAGTTTAAAAAGAGTAGATTATTTTATTATTCGTCTTTTATGTTCTTTTCAATGCAAAAATTTTAAATAATGTGAAATAAATTTTTATTTACTATATATTAATTTTACACTATTAGTTAATATAAAATGTTTATTTTTTTAAAAATAAAGAAGATAAGTTTTTATTTTTTATTATTTATTTATTTATACTTTGTTAGAAACTAATAACGATAACGAGAACTTTGTTTATTTTATAAATACTTTTTTCTTTTTAAAGAGTATAATTTTTTTCCCGATGTTAAATGAAACAAATAAGTAACAAAAAAAAAAAAAAGATTACAAAAACAAATCGAAATGTTTACTTTATTGGGATAACTATAAGTAGATAAGCTTATTGAACACAGTAATAACACCCACGACATTTGCTTTCTCCTCTCTTTGTAATCAACAAACCCAATCGTTCTCTCTCTCTCTCTCACTCTCTTTCTTACTCTCTATAAGCACATCAAAATATATATTACTCCCGCATCATGCCACTTTTGATGGTAAACAAAAAATTTCAATTGTATTATGTAATCTGTTGTTTTACAAATTTTTCAAATGTCCCACGCATGTGTAATCTTAAAATAAAAACGTTTAACTCGTTGCTTTATTTTGATTACGTATTAGATAAAATTTTATAATTTTAAACATATTTTTCAATCAATATATTAGACAAGAATTTTTAGAAAATAGATTGATTAAAATGATATCAAGTAAAATTTTTCTACATACATTTGTTTATTAATTTAATTTTTTTACTTTTAAGTTACCGTAACTTGGATTACAATTTAATTATTGATAGAACAGTAATAAATTGATATTTTAATGTAGTATTGAAATAATAGTACCTTAAGATTTAGCGCTAAAAATAAAGCACTTATTTATACAGTATTTTTGTTAGATATTTTTTCGTATTACAGTATTACAAACCCATTTTCCCACATAAATAAATTAAAAAAAAAAAAAAAAAAAAAAAAAATTATAAATTTGAAAGGTGATCGATATTTAGCCAACAGAGAGAACAAAACGCGTGTCTAAAAGCAACCATCATCGCTATGCTATAGATTTCAACCGTCATCATCAGTAGAAATATATATATTAGGTATACATACTCTGTATACCGCTGCTACATATATACATAGATAGACTGTAATGCCCGCAGCGATATATATATTACGCGAGTGAATTGCAAATTCACTCTCTATATATACATATCGTACATATATATGACCCAGCCGCAGCCGTTCTTTTTCTCTACATCCTCATCCTCCTGTCTTGTCTTCTTCTTATACTTACCTTTCTCTCTCTCTCTCTCTTTTTCTTTTTCTCTCTACTAAGACCCCCTATACATATACTTTCTTTCTACAGCTTGCGCTTATATACTGTGTACCGACTGACAGCTGCTCTGGCTTCTTTTGCAGCTTCCTTTTAGAGTTGATTTTTTTTTTTTTTTTAGTCGGCTTGACGACAATTTTGCTTATACGCTTCGTGTCTAGTCGAGGCTCTTGGGGTTTTAAATGAATTTTGTTAGTGTTTATTGAAAAAGATTAAAAATTAATGGGTTGTTGAGAAACTGTAAATTTGGTTTTTTTTTCAATTTGTGACGAAACAGAATGATAATTTTTCAATTTAATATATTTTTTTTTTAATATTTTAATATAATTTTATAAAAAACAATAAGTACGTAATACCTATTTATTTAAATCAATATTAAGTACAATTATCAATATTATCTATTTTGAATAAGAATAGAAAAAAAAACGACAAAAAAAGTTGCAATAATGTTGATGTTCGGGGGAAGGGGAGTAAGTACAAGGTTGTCGACGATGACTGCAACGTCAACGACAATGTGCCAAAGAAAAACGATATCCTACGATTTTCGGCTATATAATAAACATATGTATATATACGTATAGATATATATAAAAATCAAAGAGAGTAGAGGCAATTTGTCAGACGAAGTGTATGTGTATGTGTGCAGATGTGTGTGCGTATAGTACAAGCCAGCCGCTCAAGACACACAATACACAGACACACCCGCCCACGTACATAAATTTCTTTGACGCGTGTTCGTATATGTATTCAAGAAAATAAAAGGAGAAAAAAAGAGAGAAAGAAAGGTTGCAAGATTTTGACTAAGTCGAAGGGGGGCGCGCGAGAAGAAAACGTAATGCTCGTTTTGGAAAACCATCCTTCTTATATATAGGTACGAACACACCCTCGCACGTGTGTGCAACGCAGCCTCCCCTTTTTTTACTTACTTTGATTTTTCACAAAGTGATTTCCTGATTTAAAATGAGTAATGTTTTTGTTGGACAAAAACGATTTTTTATTTTTTTAAATACCTATACTATAGGTGTATACCTACAGTTCATTTTTCTTTTTAATCGATCAATAAATGTTTTTTTTTTTTTTTTTTTTTTTTTTTTTTTTTTTTTTTTATTTTTTTATTTTTTTTATTTTAAATTTTATTTTTATTTTTTTTATTTTTTTTTTCTTTCTTTTCTATATGTTTTTTTCTTTTTTTTTTTTTTTTTTTTTTTTTTTCAATAAATTTTTTTTTTTTTTTTGTTAATTTTTAATCTTTAATTTTTAAATAAATTTTGCTAATTTTTTTATTATAATATAAAAATAAAAATTTTCAAATTACGAATAATAAATTTTATTAATTTAAATTTAATTTTTTTGTTTAAAATTTCAATTTTTTTACTAGTTTGTGAATAATTAAATACAAAAAAAAAAAAAAAAAAAATTATAAAATTTTATTCTCTTGTAAAAGAATGACGAGACGGATCTGACCTCGATTTATTCGTGTTGGGTTTTGTTGCGATTGGTCACGTGACATTCGTACGCTTTGCATATCACGATTAGAATAAAGATTAAAAATTATAATTTTTGAAGATAATTGTAAAAAATTAAAATTTATGTAATTGATCAGTATAAGATTATATGAATTAAGAAATAAATTATTTTGAATTTACTTGAAAGATTTACGAAATTAAAAATGCAATCTAACCTTTACCGACACAGGTCAGAATAGAACGCGCGAAGCGCGCCTAGATTTGATTAGTGACATCAAAATCAAAGGAGAAAAATATGAAAACTTGCAATTGCAACACCATTACTCGTCTCAAATTCGCCTTAAAATTATAATCACTATTCCTAATACCATATCACAAAAAAAAAAACAAAGAAAAAATTTTCCATATAAAAAAAAAAGGAAACAATCATTGATAAGATTACGAATGAAGCATAAATAATAGGATAGGGTGCACACACATAAAAAGAAAGCCATATAAGAAAACGACGTCTCTAATATCACAAAAAAGCATCTAAGGCAATAGTAGTAGGTAGTAGGAGGGTGATCTAAATCAAGCATAAAGAATATATATATATATATATATATATATATATATATATATATA
>JAPYZE010007846.1:0-18193 GCA_030522805.1 Leptomastidea abnormis
AGGTAGAGATACTGGAAGAGACCTTTTTAAAATTCATCATATCAATTATAAATTTAATCATATTAAATAAATTAAAGAAAAAATGACTTTCTCAACGAACGAAAAAATATGCCCCGGGTCGGGTTCGAACCGACGACCTCCCGCACACTAGACGATTGCGCTTTCCAACTGCGCCACCGGTGAGGTTCAGGTGCATCTTACTTTTTTCATTAAATTTCCTTTCATTAAAAACGCTAATTACTCACTATTTTGCCTATAACTTTATTTCTAAAATAGGTAAAAAAACGATTTAAAAAAGGGATTAAAGTGCTTGAAAATAGCTACAATTTGGCTTTTTGAGCGATTAAATTTAATGTTTAGAATCAAAGATACGTGCTTATAAAGTATAAAAAAACACATAAATTATTAGCAAAATTAATTGTTTTCTACTTTATAATCATGTAACTTTGGTTCTATATAATATTTTTAATTGTTTCAAAAAACAAATTAAAGCAGATTACTAGCACTTCAATTTCTTTTTTGAATCGTTATTTTATTAATCTAGGTAATTGTTAACGTGTACGTAAACTAACTTGTAATTTTCATCTCTTTAGCATCCCAATAAGCAAAAAGAAATGTTTAAATTTATTTATAGTATTCTTAAAGAATTCTTTTTTCTTAAAAGTATTCAATAAGTATTCTTTGTTAAAACTTATAATATACCCGAATGTCCGGTTTTGTCTGATTCTTTAAGTATTCATAAAGAATACATTTTGTAAGTATATGAATACAATTTTTACTTATAAAGAATTCTTTCAGAATTTTTTTATGAGTACAAATTTTATTCGTATACTTATAAAAAGTATTCACAAAAAATTCTTTTTATTAAATATACGTACAAAATTCATATTTGAAAAGAATTCCTTTAGATATCTTATAAAATGTAATTGTATTCTATAAAAAAAAAAAAAAAATGATCTGTAGCAGCTTGTAGACAATATTTTAACATTAAAAATTTTTAAGAGAGTTAACAATTTTTTTTTTTTTTATTTTTGTCATCATATTGTTGGATAAAATTGTTGTCGAAGAGCAGTGAATTGTGCTAATATTTGTCAAGTTTTTGATTTCTACACTACTTTTCGTCCGAGCTTTTTATCCGTAATATTATTTTCGAGTAATAAATGCAATTAATTCAAATTTTTTAAAAGTATGATAATTTTTTATTTGAAAAATTATTTAATGGCATTAACAACAAAACAATCTTATAATCTGTTTTCTTCTTCTTAAAAATTAAATATTTGAAAAAAATTATTTAATAAAAACAATAGAAATGAAATTAATCTTCTTCTTCTTCCTGTTCTTCTTCGTTTTCTTTCTCTCCGCCTTCACCTTCTTCTTTATCGCTTACGTTTTCTTTTTCTTCTTCAAGATCCATGAGCTCCTCAATTAATGGCTGTTTCTTTTGTTTGTTGAACATACGTTGTTTAGCATTATTCAACCATCTCTTTATTACAGTGGAGCAGCCATACTCAGTATAACAATTTTTTGACTCAGTCACCGTACCTATGAATATTTTTTATTTATCACTATTTCACTATTTATTACAAATATTACTATAAGTGTTGGTGTATATACCTAAGAAATTACTTTTATTTAAGGTATATACCTTCAAGAAATTACGTGTACGTAATTTTTTTGTGTTATTAGCAAATTATATAAGATATTACGTATACATAAATCATTTACGTAGGTATCGGCAAGCTATACTAAGTAAGATGGTTTACGTATACGTAATAAATTTTTTATTTCTGATTTATGCCTGCAAGTGTTTACGTATACGTGATATATTTTTTCTTCGTTTAACATATTTGCAAGAGATTACGTGTACGTACATTTTGTGTTTACTTGCATCGAATATGATATATTACGTATACGTTAATTATTTACGTATCTAAAAGCTATCTTAAGGATAGATTACGTGCATGTAATTTATTTATGGAGCTTCAAGCTATTTCATTAATTTTTTACGTGTACGTAATATATTTTTTATCTCTTTAGCATACCTTAAAAAGATTACGTGTACGTAATATATTTTTTATCTCTTTAGAATACCTTTTAAAGATTACGTGTACGTAATTTATTTAAGTTCATCACAGCTTTAGGAATTTAAGATTACATATGTATGTAATTTATACAGTGATCGTTAAGCTAATTTAATGATGGTTTACGTGAACATAATGTTCTGGAAAAGATTACGTGGATATGAGTTTTTACGTGTTTTTAGAAGCTTTGATTGTATTTATTTTTTTACGTTACGTACACGTAATTGCATGGATTTGGGTGTGAATAGACACTGCCTAAATAAAAATCACCTTCAAAATGACTTGTTTAAAAAAAAAAATGGTTTACATCTGTACTAATCAATAAAAATAAAAAAAAATAACTAAAAATTGCTATTATGAAAATTATTTATTATACATTAAATTTTCCTTTTTCAGACAAATTATTGAAAGTTTTCTAAGAGAAACTTTATTTATTTTTCAAAATTACTATTAAATACTGCAGGTTTTTAACATCATTTTTTTGATAACGTTGAATAATAGATGGTCTATGTATCATATTACATTTTATTCTAGATTTATATTTTTAATTAATTTCTATGATTTAAAGAAAAATTAGGAGAAGGAGGTTCAATAAATGAGTACTAGTTATATTAATTCTTAGCAGTATTACATTTTTATTAGTCTTTAATAAAAGATATAAAGAAAAAATCATTATTTGCTTACTCTTTTTATTCATACAAAAGTGCACTTTGAATTTTCCTATGATAAAAATAAATACTAAATAACTAGGATTTTTAACATTTTGTTGAATTTCTCTTTTTCATTGTATATACCCAGCTCTTAATAATAGGTACAATAATTCTTTTTGTTTAAAATTAAAAAAAGAAAGTAAAGCGGTCAAGTTATTACATGAGTCAAAATTGCCCTTTGTGAAAGACTGAAAATACTTATAAGACATAATTAAACCGCTTTTACGTCACAATTAATTTGAATAGAAAGGCAACAATAATTAACGTATATCGTTTTCATAAACAAGCAAAATAAATTAGATGATACAATTTTTACTTTTTAAACAGTAACTTGATTTGTGGTTTACGTTTTTACAACTTGAGCTTCAATTTTACATCCTACTTTTAATAACTTAGCACCTAATATTAATCGATCTACAAATATTATACGATTTTTTAATGGTTGCGTAAAATTTTCATTTTAATACATAACAGCAATGAAAATATTTTTTTTTATTTTATTTTTAGCTACAAATTAATTACAAAAACTATTGGAAAATTATAAAATAACGCTGTTTAAAATTATTCACAACAGTAGACAGGTTACAAAGAATATTCTATAGAAAATTTTTTAAATTATTAATTTATAAATTCTTATGTATACTTGAATGATAAAATGAATTTAATAGTTAGGAGCAAATTTTTTTTTTTTAAATTATTATTTAATCAAAGAAATATTCTGATTAAAAAATTATAGTACATTTTAAATGAAGTCTTCGTTAATTTATATATCTATGTATTGCAAAAAAAAAAAAAAAATTAATTATAATCTAAATGGCGCTTTTGGTTCATTTAACGGAGATTGTTTTCCTTTTCGATGTAGATGCGTTGATACAGACACATCCGATGCGCCTGATAATTTTCTTGTTAACTTAGACGTGGGCGGCAAAGGCGTGCTGGAACCACTTGATGGTGTTTTTATCCTGTTCATTAAAAATAATTTACAATAATTAATTAATTTTTATACGGATCTTTTAAAAGCTTAAATTATGTATCATATCACATTTAATTTTGACACTATATCTATATTGAGACTCCGTCGATTAAGCTACATCGACTAATCTTCCAATAAACATTTTTAATCATGTATAAGAAAAAAGTTTTGAAATTAAATGAAATAAGAGTTAGTTTAAAATCGTTGAAGTACGGAATTTTTATATACAACGGGGCTTTTCAAGTTCGGCCCCTATATACGGCCCGTATGATATGAGTCTTGTTGCGTCTTATAGTATATACAAGTACACTAGCACATGCAACAAGCACAACTACATAAAATAAACCGACGTGCTAATTAAAGTGACGAATTTTAATTAAAAGCGCATTACGATACAGTTAGTTTATTAAAACGCAAAAAGCATATACAAGCAGAAATTAATAAAAATATCAAGTATTTCTAATATACCCAATTGAATCAGTAGAAAATGTCGAATGGTTGCTTTGCGTTGAGTGAGTAGAAATATTACTGTTTGTCGATTGAGGAGACTTTATCTCTGGTCTCACGTACACAGGAATCCGAGAGCGACTAAGCCATTCACCAAGCAAGTTAGATTAATATTAGTCTCATTTTGTTAATTTTTTGTTTATCAATTTAAGCTGCTATTTTTATTAATCTAATATATGATAAAATGTTATCATAATATTAAGTAAGAACATTAAAATTAGTCAATTTTTGCCTTCTCGAACAGAAAGCTGTGCAAGGGTGAAAATTTTCGATTTGGTTTTTTCCTTTGTTTTCTCGACGTTTTAAAGCTTCCTTAATTAAAAAAAATTATGTGTGTATGCATCGCACATGTGTGTGTGTATGTATGTATGTATATATGTACGTATGTGTGCGCGTGTGCGTGTCTCTGTGTCAGTGTGTATGTATGCAATGTGACGATTTTTTGGCACGCGACACCTTTTGAAGAAATAAAGATATCGATCGACTTGAAATTTTGCAAACTTATTTGCTGTAGATTATGAAATTTCGTATATTGAATCTTATTAAGGGTGTAGTTAATCAGAAATGCATTATTTCTTCAAATTCAGAATCATTTATAAGTAAGCTAAATATTCAATGTTTTTTAATTTTAAGTATTTAATTTTCTAAATGTGACATTTGTTAAAATATCTAAAATATACTGACGATTGCTATTTTTGTTAAATATTTTAATTTTATTAAGCTCTGGTTCTGGTTTTCTTGCTCGGTCTTTTTGAATTGTATGTTAAAATTATAAAATTTTGTTAACTGAACCTCATTAAGTATAAAGTATTGAATATTTAGCAGATCGATCGCAGATGATTTTAAAGTTTACATATTCTTTACATTATTGTAAATATTTTACATAATTTTTTGGATCACTGGTCAATTGATATCGAGTTTGTCAATATTATCAATTATGTAATACAGATTTTTTTGAGCAAGCATTCTGCTAAAGCGATTAGCAGCGAGTTTTTAGTATTAACAATAGTGGACGTGAGCATCAACAATTTTAATAATTATTTATAAGTTTTTAATTGGTTTTTGGTTGAAAAATGTTAGCAACAAAAAGAATAACAACTTTATTCGTTATTAGAAATATATAAATTGTAATAATATAGAGTACTTTTTTGTTATCGCTCATCCTTATAAAAATTTTGGTATTTTAAGGTGAATCCTAAACAAAAAAAAAATTACTTTTAATTTGATTGGTTGATATGCCAACAAAATATCTACAAGTTGTAGCAAGCTAAAATCTTTAATGAACTTTTCTGAATTGATTTAGCTAAAAAAATTTTTTTAATATTTTTTTCTAGAATCCTCATTAAAAAATACATTGAAATCACATTGTCTGGTCAAAATCGAAACATAGAAACATTTTTTTTGGGTGCCAAAAAAAAATACATCTATCCGTACGCCAAAACGTGGACACACAAAAACTTTTTTTATAAAAATAATAAATTCTAACTTCTTACATCATAAAAAACATTTTTAGCACAATTTAAGAAAAAATTTTTCCCGCATGATTTCAAAGCTTTCTCTATGAGGAAGCAAAAAAAATTTACTGCAAGAATTTTATATACAGAATAACTAAAGCTCTTAAAAAAATTAGTTCATCACTTGTGAGAGATAAAATACATTTAAATGTTAGAAAGCGTCACTGCAGTACATCTATATTTGTATACAATATTTATATATAATATTTATATATAAGTCTTTACGAAAAGTTCTGACGATTATGCCAGTCGCTCGCATGGCTACATAGTATATAGGGTACCACTTTAATATGTAAAGAAAAGTTTAATGTAGAAGCAACATGCAAATAAGTTTAAGGTATTATTTCATTGGAACTTATGAATTTTAAAATTGTTAATGCTCAAGCCACATATATTATGATATTACAGTGTAAAAATCGATTAATTATTGTTGAGTTGATAAATATAGTTTTTTTTATTAGTAAAATATTGCTTTTTTTTAGTTCTCAAAAGAATAACAGTGAAAACCTATAAAAGAAAGAGAGTTACATATTTAATACAGCCAAAATGTTGTCCAGTTATTATTAAAAGTTAACAAAAGAATGTAACAGCAATATCAGATTATTTACTTATAATACATCAGAAATATGTGTTAATCTGCTACTACATGTTTATTTAAGGTAGTACCCTCCATACAAGATTGACAGTTTGAATTTCGATAAAATTCAGGATATTGAAAGATATTATAGTATTAAAAAGACTTAGTTAAAATTTAATGAGCTTTCACTACCTACAAAAAAAGTTATTAAGGTTTTTATTTTTAGAGGTTAAGCATAGGGGTCTTATGGGAAGCCTCCATAAGACAAAAAAAATTTTACAGTAAGAATTTTGTATACGGAATAACTTAAGCTCTTTAAAAAATAAGTTCACTACTTGTAAAAGATGAAATGTATATAAATATTAGAAATCACCACGGCAGTATATCTATATTTGTATACAATATAGATATACAAGTCTCTACAAAAAGTGCAGGCGACTATGCTAGTCGCTCGCATGACTAACAGAGTATGGACTAGTAAACTGCCTTTATAGAATTGTATAAGTATAAAGAATTTATACTTTCACGAAAATTTCAATAATAGGTATTTATTTGACAATTTATTTACAAGAAAAATTTTTCAATCTGACTGTGTAAACTCTTAATTATTTCTAAATAACCCTTGAAAAGCTTCTATTTTATAAATTCAATTTAATTAATTTTAAAAACTTTATTTTACCTAGTAGGTGTCCCAACGCCAGTTAAAGTGGGAATACTTGAAGCTCGATTCATGGTAGACAACCTGTAACTAATTAAAAAAATTTTATCTAAAGGAATTACTATTATGAGTTATAAATTTAAAATTGATAAAGTAGAGTAGTTTAAAAAAAAAATAAAAATGCTTCGAGCGGGGAACGAGAGGCTATTTTGCAATCATAAACAAAGCTAATCGTGAAAGAGCTATATGACATTTCTTTAACCATTTTTTTTCAAATTTTTTAGAATGCTCGGTTGTATGTAGCGAGGATATAAAAAAAACATTTTTTTCAAAGTAGAAGATTGCTGTCAACTCCGTCATCAAATGTATAATAAATTTGGAATATTTTTTTTTTCAACTTTACCGCGTAAAAAGTTATCTTTTGGTGTACCAAAGTCCCATTTTCAATATCACGAAGGTATGTTTAATATATTTCTATGTAGATCGAAATAAGTGTCATTGTCAAATCCGTCATCATTAAGCCCGTAAGAAATAACAGGAATTTTTAATCAAAATTGTATTAGATTTACACTAAAATACTTAAGGGAAAAATCTTTCAAAATTTATTTTTAATTTTTTTATGCGATTCATTTTGAGATCCAAAATATTGACTTTTCACGAGATTTACCCATAAGCTAAAAATATGTTTAATAATAAAAAAACATGAAAGTTGCACACTTTGACATTAAAAAAAAATTAGATTGAACAATGTATGTAAAATTATGAAAATTTGTTGTTGTAAAAATATAATTGATAACGAACCTAGAAGGTGTCGAAGTGGCAGTTGGACTAGCTAAACCAGTTGGAGTTCTTGATCTAGATGAAGATCCATTGATCGTTGAAACACCTAATTTTTTACCAGAAAGACTATTGTGGCGACTAGAAGTAGGCGTGTACCCACTAATAGAAGTTCGACGTGGAATGCGACTTTGAATACCAACTTCGTCTGTTAACAAAATATGGGTAATTAATGTTTTTAGAAATAAGACTATAGTAAAAATCATTAAAGCATGAAAATTGTAAAAAAAATCAATTAAATAATAAGAGTAAGATATTTATTTTCATTTCTAAGCAACTTTTTCATTTATTTATTAAATTTGAAAAAATTTGGTAAGATTAATTTTTATTGATAATTTTTCGATTTCGACTGATGCCGAACTTCTAAAACGTATATTATATATTATGTATATCCAATAGTATCAAAAATAATTCCAAGACTTATATTCTAATTTGAAAATAATTTTTTTCAATCAAGCTTGGGGTGTTAAGGAAGCTTAATATTCGTGAACTTCAAAAATAAAATTTTATTATTATTATTATTATTATTATTATTATTATTATTATTATTATTATTATTATTATTATTATTATTATTATTATTATTATTATTATTATTTATTATTATTATTAATACTAATTACGAAAAAAGCATTAATATTTATAACTGTAATAAAAATAGTAGTTTTCGTAACAAATGCGAGAAATAGATGTTTTTCGACGAGTGTACATTTTGATCCACTTTACCGCGATTTAATTAATCAAAACATCGAAAGCTCTTGTAATTAGCGTAACGTGGCGTATTTTCGCGTAGAATCAAATTATCACTAGAAAAAAAATAGTGTGTAAAAGTAGATGGTAAAAATTATCAAGTATTTCCAATGGCGACTTTTAAAATTGACTTGGAGCCTTGCAATTGCGATTTTAGTGGCGTTTTTGTCATTCTGTAACGTTTTTCTTTATATTTTTCAATGCCCCTATTAAAACACATGTAAAAATTTTTAATAGCAGATCCAGCCCAATCCACAAGTTTTTGGCTTCCTTTTGACATAAACAATGAAGGAAAATTAATAAAAAAATTCAATAAGCAAAATTTTCTGATTCCCGTTTTAGGCATCAAAATATGCAATCTCTATGAGAATAATTTACATGTATCATATACACTTAATATATCCATTTAAAACCGAAATTATCAAATATATACTTTCACGCACACTTTAGCGAGAAAAAATATATTTCGCGTGCGTAAAGACTTTTCCGTATCCCGCTAAGTCGTGTTAAAAAAACAAGTGTTTTACACACAAAATACATGCATCAAAAAGCAAACTTCACGCACGCTGTTTCAAAATAGTATTTTTCGATACAAGCGCGAGAAAACAGATTGTTGCCTCGTGTGACGTTTTCGCTCGAGCGAAAAGAGGGTGAAATGTTCACACGAGTCAGGAATATTTTTTTCGTGCGAGTATCGAACAAATTTTTTGATACGACGTGCATAAAGCTCGATTTTACATAAACATTTTTTGCTGAAAATGCATAAGATTGATCTTTACGCGCACGGACTATCAAAATAGATATTTTTTGGAATCATTAAAAATTGTGTAAAATTACGTACCAGTACTATCTAAGGAATGAGTTGAACCGTATCTGCTTGAAGGTTTACTGCCTTGACGAGAAGCTGGTCTACTTCCTGATCGGCTAGCTGGTCTACTAGCCGGTCGGCTGGAAGGTCGACTTCCTCCTTCAAGAAAAAAAATTCCATTTTTTAATCATAGATTATACAAAAATAAGTAAATTAAAAAAAGTTCAGATGAGTATTTTTAAGTTACCTGGTGTAATGGTACTTCTGTAAGGGGTGCTATTATTACTTATTGTTCTTGCTGGTGTGCGAAATGAACTCTCATTATCACTAAGACTATCAGGCGTACCAGCGCTGAGGGAACTTCTCGAAGTTCTCGTTTGACCCATAGGCACACTTCGAACACTGCGTTCTCTAACCTATTAAAATTTGAAATGAACTTTTGTCAGTATCCAGAAAATAAATAGTATATTTGATTTTTTTTTTATAAAAAAGTAAACATTTATTGCTATTATAAAATTTTATCTAAATTTAACTTTGTATGCAAATAATATATTTGGTTTGCGATTTTACGTTCGATGTTGGAGAAGTAACATTTCTTATGGAATTTTTTTATTTATATTGTCAGCTGAGTCTTTAAAAAGCAAAACAAAATCTAGCATAATCCAAATTATTTCGCTACATTATCTAACAAAAATTCTAAAAATAACGTACTTTTTATGACAAGAATTATTAGCGTTAATAATATTGTTTTTAAAAACATTGAGTTATTATTATGATGGCATGTTTATAAGACTTTTCCACTTTTTTTTCGTATAAAAAAAAAAAAAAAAAAAAAATGAAAATATATATATATATATATATATATATATATATTGTCACGGGCGAAGCCGGGGTCATCGCGGAGTTGCGGCGGTGCAAGCTTGAAGTATAACAATTCATAGACATCGTAGCATACGACCAACGGCGGTCGTGGCGCAGTTGTAAGCGCACTCGTCTCTCGATCTGAGGTTACCCCGGTTCGACCCCAGACGCACGTGGTCCGCATATTTTTACCAATCATTTATTTATCCGATCGGTACGCACTATTTATCTATATCCGTTACATTGGTAAACAGCGGTGAGATATAGAACACGCAAAAAAAATGCGTTCTTATTTATAAGACTAGGTGCCATCTAGTGATTCGGATTCTATACGCCTACCTAAAATCAAGAAATCTACATTACATTAATCTACATTCGCGCTGATAAAGTCGAAGAAATTATGAAAAGTCGTTCGTGCTTGAGCGGTCGTTGTAGCAGCATAAGCCACGAAGCTCCTAGCCTGAAAAGGCCCTGGGACGGAGCCTCCGTTCAGCGACAAGGCTTGCGCCCGGGACGACTCACCGAGTAAAAAGAAGAAGACGTCGAGTTATTGACGAAGTTCCGAGGACGAGCCGCTTAGCCCTACCCCGGGGCATGTCACGGGCAGAGCCGTGGTCATCGCGGAGTTGCGGCGGTGCAGGCACGAAGTTTAACGATATGTAGACGATAAAAAGTGCATACGACCATCGGCGGAAAAAAGTACCACTTATTATAGTAGTATTTTAAATTACAATGCAATTTTTTTCGATTAAAAAAAAAAATGTTATTGATAGTTTTATGAACGATTGTTGGGTCATCCATTCCCCAGGGGCGGGGCGAGTTGGCCACACGAATTTTAAAATGTATATATCTAGGTAAATATTTTGAATTGCTTGCAAAATCTATGAAAGCCTATGTTTCTCTGGAGCAAATGAGGGTTTACTATTGAAACCAATGGCCAAAAATGCGCAACTCTAGTATACATCAAATTGCCTTGGTTCGATTGCGATAGGTCGTTTTAGTAAAAAGTTATAAGCGTTTGGTCAACTCGACCCCCTCACCCTACAATCAAGTAATTTTAAGAAAAAAAAAAATTAATATTTGTTATTGTTTATTAAAATTTTTCGTTGATTCAATTTATTAATTTTTTTGAAGTGTCAATTTTAAATGTTATTTTGAATTTAAAAATATGACATCAGATTTACATTAAACTACGTCAGAAGTAGTTAATATTACATATTTGTTTATTATTTTATTCATTTTTTCGTCTTTTTTACATTTTGGTCGTCTATGTTGGATCCGCCATTTTGAATTTATTAAATCTGACACCAATTTTTGGATACTAATTTTCAGAACTTTTTATGAACTGCTTTGCGAGATATTTCATTGTACAACTGATTTTGCAGTTATTTATTGTCAAATAAACAATTAAGCTCTTTTGCCAAACTTCAATAGAACTTTGTATTATTTTTATCGGTATTATTTATAAGCGAATGAAAAATTTGATATTCAAATCCAAGCTATTTTTAATTATTTCATATACTTAAGTCCTTTATTTGTCTGATGTGACTCCAGTATGTGTACAACTTATAAAGCGAATAAATTTGAAAATTTAAGGATTTTTTTTGTTTTGTACATCTATTAACTAATGTGAGTTATATAAATATTTTGAAATGTAAAAATATTTTTGATTGATACATTATATTGTAGATGAGTTTAGGAATCTACTGAAATCCTATAGGCGGACCATACCGTGTGCCACATTTTGAAAAATCCAAAGACCCTATTGTTATATGAACGCCGATAAAAATATTTGTAGTATACGTATAAGGTTACAAAACTTTTTTTGATGTTAGAAAAGTTACTGATGTACAAAATCTTTTTTGTAATTGAAAATCGGTCAATTTCATCAAGAGTTATTGGCAAAATATCCATAACTAATCGTACAAGTGAACCTTTTTCTATTCGTACTATTGTCTTTGTTTTACTGTAGAAATTTGAAATCTACTGATAATACGCATATACTTACGTACCAATACACATAAAAAATTTATTAATGAATCGTATATTCCAGCTTCTAATATTATAAAATATTTTAATACGTCTACGAATATTATTCTTGCACGTAAGTGAAAATATCTAAAAATTGTTTATTTACCTATATTTTTTCAGATAATTATATTCTACTAGGCATGTTAAGGGTTGATTCGACGCATATGATCTAAAATTTTATTAATTTATATTCTATTATCTATATCTTTTTAAGACGTTGGTATATTTCATTAATCTGTTACATTGTATTATCCAGCACTTTCAAAAGGCTTATGACACTCTAACTTTGTACCACAATCAGATCATGCTAGTCGCAAGCCCAATAAGTCTATGCCGTATCTTGATCATAATTTTATGAATAGGGGAAGATGGGGTATTTTGAGAAAAGTGGTTTTGTTTTGGCTGTAAATTTTTTGTTTTTTAATATTTTTATATCGGACAAGAAGAGCTTCAATCGATAGACCGTTAATTAGAAGATCCACCTTGTCCCGATCAGTTAAATGTCATTGTTCAATTTTTATTCTAAAATATGTAAACGACGCTTCTTCTTCTGGTCGTACCCCACTTGGTGGGGTAAAAGCAGAATCGCTGAATTGAGGCGCAATATCAAATTTCAAGTATCAATCTTGATTGTACTTCTAAACTAGACTCTTTAATAAAAAATTGAAGCCCTCGCTCATGTTTTTTGAAATAATGGCTTTCGACATACACCCTTTTGAAATTCATCAATTTTTCTTTTTTTTTTCTATTTCTTCTCTTCAAAAATAAAATATATGAGCTAGCTCTTTTAATCGTAGTTTCAATTTGAAAAAAGCAAAATGCTTATATAACCATTCAAATTGAAGATACTGAATGAAGCTTCCATTTAAGCTTTACCGCCTTAAAAAATATAGATTCTATCCAAACACTGTTCAAAATCGGGTGAAGTATAGACAGACGTCTTCTGTACATAATTCACCCATACAGACATTTTGTCTGCAAGTTGAAATTAACACAAAGTTTCTGTGAAAACTAAAATTAACATATTCTTTGTGTAAAATTCTTTTTTTGATTTTGCATGTAAATTTTCTCAAATCACACAAAAGTGTGTACTTTTTACACACAAATCACGTAAGACGAATATCACCAAGTTTCTGTAGTCGAAAAAAAGTAACATAAAACTTCTGTTATTTTGCAATTTTACACAAAATTTTGAATAGTGAAGTTACGGAGGATTGAAATTTCGTAATTTTTGCACAATAAAATCATATTTAACATGAGATTTCTGGTTTTACCCCGTTTTTGAAATTTTTTAAAATGCAAATATCTCAGCAAGGAATAAAGATAGAGAAACCGTCAAAGGCGCAAAATGTTTGTTAGAAATTGTAGTTTAAGTTAATCTATACTGCACAACTCAAATGCATTCTGTTTAAATGTAATAGCTTTTGTTAGCAAGTCTTGTCTGAAATTAAAAAAAAAAAATGTTTAAAAATCAAGATTAGCAGCAAATAAGCCAGTACTGAGGGAATTGGTTCCTTTTAACATCTTAAATAAGTCCTCAAAGTTTGGTTTGATTATTTTTTTTCATTCCAAAATTATTTTTCATATCTGGTTTTACCCTGTTCTTATTTTACCCCACTTTCCCCTATAGGTTCCGTACTTTCATCATTAAGCCGCTCAAGACTATCTGACTATGTTCAATTACTATGACTGTGTCTTCTCATAAGTAAAATCGATCATCCGGCCTTTTAAATTCTGATTCTTTGTCCAGTTTATTGTTTGATAGAAATCTAGCTTACGTAGTTACAAGACGAAATTAGCTGCCGGGTGGAGTTAGAGATTTGAGGTTCACTTAAGATTTTTAAGATCATCTATGCGGGCGTTTTTAAGTACATAATTATGACTCATGCAATATCTTGGAAGAGGACTTTGCCACTCTTTTAAATTAGCAGCAATCACGCATACAATTTTAAGGTTTAGTCTGTCATATAATTTAATATGAGTTTTATTTTACTAGATTTTACCACGCGCGCTTCGGGCCCTGATATAATATTTGGCTAAACACATGAAATTGTATAAAATATTAAATTTTATTTTAACGTTATAAAAAATTAAATTAAAAATTATATTTTAATTTTTTTTTTTTAATTTCTAAATTAACAAAAAGATTTAGTTATTTAGAAAATTAGTTTTAATTTTTAGTTATATCTGCTTAAAATGCAATATACTATAGTAAATCTTGCAGAGTTGCAAAAAACAAACAACTAAACTGTTTGAAAAAAGATATTAATGATATATGATATATCAATATTAACTTAATATTGATTATGCCCGTCTTCCCTAAAACTCCACTTACAATTTTTTCCTTTTTTGTATAATTAAATTTTTTATTATATTTCCAATACAAAATTATTTTCGTGACAATAAAATGTGATGGAATAAATTAACCTAAATTTTTTTTAATTTTTTATAAATTTTCTTAACCTACTCGCATTTGATGCACCTTTCTTTAGCAGTATTTTTACATCTTTCATAAATAAAGTATACTGAGAGGAAATTGTTGTATGTTTTACAGAAAACTCAAGTAAAATTTACTTTTTCTGTCAAGTAAAGCATCTTATGTAAATTTTACTTATCAATAAAGTTATTTTTAAATTTACTTGGATTTCAAAGTAAACCAATCGACCAAGTAAATTTTACTTATCATGAAAAGTAAAGATTACTCGATTTAAGTAAAAATTACTTGGTATATCAAGTAACTGAAATAAGTAAATTTTACTGTCTTTAATCAGTAATACATACAGAACTTTTTTCTCAGTGTAATTCTAATAGAAAAAGCACTGAATTTTTTTTGCACATATCAGCAGCAAATTTTTAAAACAGCATATATATATATATATATATATATATAAATATAAAAGTTATAAGTATTTACATTTTTTGAATCATTCGTGAAATCGTCTTTTGATTTCATTCAATTTGATCAGCTCTCCTCGCGACATTAGCAAACAGCAATTTCATTCCAGACGAATTTCGATATAGGTCTAGTTCGGTTTATTTGCATTTTTTAATAAGGGATTTCAATACAAAATTTAAATAATAAGTTTCTGTTTGTCTTGCGCATATAACATGAGAAAATTTATTGTACTTTGATTTTTATGCGATTTTATTTATATATTATTTCACTGCTTTTTGATGTACAAGGGTTTGTGCCCGTAAAAGTATAAATAAATAAATAAATAAATAAATAATTAATTATGTTTTTTAACTTTTTCCACATATAATTATGTTTGTTTACGCGTTTAAAATACCTATGCACATAGTCTTCAAAAATTGTGGCTAAATCTTCTAAAATACTCTCTGCATTCCAATGTCAATTTCGCAATAACAAATGATAAAAAATTCTAAATAACTATTTAACTCTGTAATATTTATCAAAATCAATATAGTTATTAACAATAGAAAATTTATATTATTTACCCAATAATAAGAGGAAATGTTCATATGGAGAGGATATGAACATGGAAGATCCTCTTTTTGTCTTACGCTCTCAAATATGGGCATCAGTTGACTCATAAACTCCTCCGCTGTATACCATGAATAAATTTAATCAACGGCTATTTTTTTCTTTACAGACAATTAATCAAATTAGATGCCTAATGTTAATATCAGGAGGATTATGGCAATAGTTTCATTAATGACTGAAAGAAACGTTACCACATTATATTTGAAGGAAGAATAATTTAAACCAATATTTGAATTGATTAAAAATTAAGTTTTCTTTGTTCACTGTTTAAATAATTGTAAATATTATTTAAATTTGACTTATTTATTTGAATTTTTCTTTTATTTCTTTTAGTTTAATTTAAAAATAGTTTTAGCAAATAAGTTTTTAAAGCAAAATAAATTATCTCAATTTAATTTATCCTAAACAGAATAATTTAATTAATTAAGTTGATTTACTGAAGTTGTTATAATTTTCATAATTTGAAATGATCTTTGATTTTTAGTATGTATTTAAAAAAATTTCAATTTTTATTTTTTACTCTTCATTATTTAAAATAATCTTTTAAAATAATGCTGGTTTACACAAAAAACTGATTTAGTTGAAATTTTGATTGGTTTTTAAAAGTTTGGTTAGCACCTTATGTTAAGCGGTAGTTATACAGAAACAAACATTGGCATTTTTTTTAATTATGAATTATTAGAATTCCTATTTTAAATTTTATAAATTTATGTTTAGATTTTGATTCCTGAATCGACGTGTTTTTGTATTATTGATAAAAAAATTGATTGAATTTTGTAATTTCCATATAACGCAACAGTTTATTGTCATTAAAATGCGAGAAACAATAAAATCAAACATAATAACTATCTAAAGTAGCAAACTAACAGAAAAAGCATCTAATGCAGGCAATTATACAAAGTAACAAACTAAATTTTTTATGATTGTATTCAGTAAAAATCATTTACTTACCTTTTAGGATAATTTTTATATTGAACAAAATTTGATGCACCCAAAAATTTATTACAGTAAATTATAAAATGAATTAGTTTTTCTTCAATAAATATACCAATTCAAAAATACAATGATAAGTAAAAGTAAAGCAACGGCAAATACAAAATTAAAATTTAAAGTCAAATAATAATAATAATAATAATAATAATAATAACTTTCTATTAATTGAAGAAACAAACAGTATTGAAGGAGTACATAGCTCATCTCCCGTGAATTAAAATAAATTGAAATAGACATAAAAAAATTTTTGGGTGTCATCGGATTGATTTTCAAATGAGCTGAAAATTTAATTAAAATACGAAGAAAAATAATTTTTACCTTCGTAATTGGTCCTGCGGATGAAAACTGATTTCGTTGATTTGCTGATGTGAAACTTGGCTTGGATCTAAAGGCAGTCATTGACTGACTAACACCATCCGCTAATATAAACTGTTCTCTCAGCTCAATGTTCGTTCGTCCCTTAGCTAAATGCAAACGTGCACATGATAGAAAAGTGTCAATAGAATAGAATAGCACAAATTTTGTTTTACATTGTGAAATAAGTATTGTCAAGCTTTATACATATTATAAATGATGAAAAAACATTTAAACACAGGTTAAATGCAAATATGTATGTACAATAGAGTCACAGTCACACGCCACACACCTTTGTCAATATGTACACATACTTAAAAATACAACTTATTCATGCATCAATATAAAATAAATGATTAAATTTTAGTTTAAATGTAAGTCAAAAATGCAAAATATACAACAGTTCTTCGAGTTTCGGTTAACACCTGTTTCAAATGATTAACCAGTTAAAACCTTTAATTAATTATTAAACAAAAATAATGATAATAACATTAAGATAATTTTTTTCAATCGATAAATTTTGATTAAAAAAAATATTCTAATAAAATTTAATTAGTATTGAAAGTTATAAAGTCACGTTTTTGAATCTAATAAAGATAATTTTAGAATTTTATGTTTTTTTTTTTACAAAATAATGAATAACTTATGTAATAAGAAAATTTAATTTAAATTAAATATAGGGGAGACTTGGGCAAGAATGACATTTTAAGAATTCGTACATAAAAAATAAAATAAATACTGAATTATCAATCACATTTTCATAGTGTTTAAGAATTTAGTCTTAAATAAAGCAAATTACACAAAAAAATGAATTTTATATTATTTAAGTAAATGATAAATAATAGTAAAAGTGATAAAATTTTGGGCCTTGAAAAACTACCGGGCTAAATGGACATACAAGTAGGGACTCAACCCTCCGGGTGAGGGATTTTAAAATAACTTCAGGGCCAGTTTCCTGGCGATAAAAAAAAGCAAAAAAGGCCCATAGGCCTTTTACTCCGAAATACAAGCTAACATATATATATATATATATA
>JAPYZE010007855.1:0-11513 GCA_030522805.1 Leptomastidea abnormis
TCTACCGACGGACACCGGTAATCGAACTCACAACTTACGATTTCCAAAAACCATTGTTTTGTTGACTGAGCCGTTCTAAGCCTTAAAAATATAAAATATATTCACATTTTAGAAATAACTACTGAATTTTTTAAACTTAAATAAAAATTGGTAAATTACATTTAGAGAAATTAATTTGCATTCGTTTTAACTAGAGTTTTAATTTGAGATATTTATGACAGTTACATAAATTTGAAAAATTTAATGTTAATGTCCGTACAGTTCGCTGGTGCCTACTTAATATAGAATAAAAAAAGATTAATTTTATTATCTACTATTAATTATAAATTTTATTATTGTTGTTTAATCACATTTTCAAGGTATTGTTTTACTCCCATTGAACTAAAAAATTTGTTTCTCTTATTTAAATCCCGCATGTGAAAGATCAGAAACCGCGTAAAAGAAAAGAAAAAAAAAATAATAGCATCTGTTTCTCGATGATCGATTCGTGACGTAACGAGGTGGTAAACTTCGTTTCTTCCCTCTCCCGTCCTCCCGTCACCCCAGAGATACGCTTGGAGCTCTTTAAATTCCTACGAAGCTTAACAGTTGATCGACGAAACGTCTACGAACTTGATACGTCTGATCATTGACACGCGTGATCATCAACTATCATCAATTTTTTTTTTTTTAACGATATAGATTTTCTTTTAAGAAAAAATAAAGCAAAAGAAAAAGCAAGAAAAAAAGGAAAGATGCTGAATAAATTGAGAAAGTGTTGTAAGTGGAGAACAAAAATCTTAGCTTTCACTTTGATTTGAAATACGATATTATTTATATATATGTACTCATTAAAAATGTGCTTTTATTTATTTTGTTTGTAATACATAAGGTGTGTGTATTCCGCAACGTTGGATTTTTGCACTCATGTGTTTTTTTGCGCTTTTCAACGCTTACGCCATGCGGGCTTGCCTATCGATTGCTATTACGGAAATGGTCGTACCTACCAAGATTACCGAGGATATACTAGACGATACATGCGCTAATTTGGAACAGATTAAATCGTCGGATAATAAAACCGTAGAATCTAAGGGTACTTATCAATGGAGCGAATACAAACAGGTGTTGTACAAATTTTTATTATTTTTTTTAAATTTTTGTATTATGAGAAATTAAAAATTACATTATTTTTATCATGACTTATTATGTTTATAAAATATTGCATATGTTACAATTATTTGTTTACAAATTTTATACTACAATATCGAATCATAGTTTTGCGTTGCGCACAACAATGAATGACGTAGTAGAATATTGTGCTAAATTGTATCAACAATTCGATATTTTCATAAATACGCAGTGTAATTTTTCTTACGTTACAAACTAAATATTTCCATTGCTATTCCATTTCAAAACAATTTCATAAAAAAATAATAATATTAATTAATTCCTGACTGTAATACAAAATAAAATTTTCTTTCACTTCCTTACAGGGTCTCATCCTGTCCTCCTTCTTCTGGGGCTACATAGTGACCCACCTACCAGGCGGCCTGATAGCGGATAGATACGGCGGCAAGTACACCCTCGGAATCGGCATCCTACTAACTGCAATCTTCACCATCCTGACCCCAGCAGCAGTGCACTGGGGCGATGCGAACGCCCTAATCATCCTACGAGTATTGATGGGTCTGGGCGAAGGTACAACCTATCCAGCGATCAACGTCCTTCTCGCCCAGTGGACACCACCGGAGGAACGTTCGCGCACGGGTTCCTTCGTCTACGCTGGTGCGCTGATCGGTACCATCTACGCAACCACAGTATCCGGTCTCATTCTGCGCTACTCGGCTGGAGGCTGGCCGACCGTGTTCTACGCCATTGGCAGTACCAGCATCCTCTGGTTCATAATCTGGCTGCTGGCCTGCTACAACAGTCCACGCGAGCATCCGTTCATCTCGTCGCACGAGGTAGATTACCTGAAGGAGCGTATGAGCGAGCACCGTCACGAACTGGAGGACAGGAAAGAAGTGCCCTGGCGTCACATACTCGGCTCGAAGCCACTCTGGGCGGTCATTATAGCGCTGATCGGCTTCAACTGGTCGATTCTCACGATCGTCACCGATCTTCCCAAGTACATGAGCGGGGTGCTGCGCTTTTCCGTTGAGTACAACGGCTACCTCACCTCCCTCGTTTTCCTTTGCATGTGGATAGGTGGTACTTTGAGCTCTTGGTTGGCGGATCATCTCATTGTCAACACCAGCCTCTCGATAACCCGAGTGCGCAAGCTCGGCTCTGTGCTCGCGCTACCGATCTCCGCGAGCTTCATACTCGCCGCTTCTTACGCGGGCTGCGATCGGCTACTGGTCATCGTCATGTTCACCCTCGGCATGACAATGATGGGCACGGCCTTTCCCAGTGTCATGGTCAACGCTTTGGACCTCAGCCCAAATTACGCCGGTACTCTTATGGCTCTAACCAATGGCATATCCGCCCTGACCGGTATCGCTTCGCCTTACATTATCGGTGTCATTACACCCGATCAGACACTCAGCCAATGGCGTTTGGTCTTTTGGATATTGTTTGGAGTGTCGCTTTTGAGCAATCTCGTATTTTTGGCTTATGGTAGTGGCGAGGTTGAGAGCTGGAACGATGCAGCCTTCGTGAGTGCCGATAACGAGAGGAGACGGAAAAAACTTGAGACAAGTCAAATCGACGAGGTGAAATGTTGAAGGTCTTTCTATCTCCTTCCCTCCCTTTCTCCCTCTCTTTTTCTATTTCGTGCTTAAGCATGAATTCAATTTAATGTAATTATACCAATTTTACACGGTCTAAGCTGAGTCAATAATGTAACACGGAGAAGAATTAAAAAAGCAGGTGTGTGTGTGTGTGTGTGTGTGTGTGGTGCGTGTGCGTGTGTGTTTAAAGACAAACGATATTTAACTGATAAGCTAAAAATGAGGTCGTTCTTTTTTATTTCATATGTTCGTAGTTAAGAAAGTTTAGAAAAAAAATTTTTTTCGTTTGTTCTCCAAAAAATTGTAAATCTTCAGATAAGCTTTTGAAATGTAAGTCGAATTCTTTGGAGATGTAAAGTTTGTTTAAAGAATATTTTAATTTGCGATCGATCACCTGTATATTCGGAGTGATTATGCTAATTTAATAAGCTCCAGGTGTCACGATTATTACTTATAAGCTGTATATTTAATTAAGCGTTACTTTGTAACTTAACATTCCTCTTATTATAAGTAGATATAATTTATTTCTAAATTTGAAAATTTTTATGCTTATTATATATTTATTACCTATACCCGTAAATTAAAAAAAATTTATAAACATACCCATCATTGAATAATCCAAAACAAAAAAAAAAGAATTAACAAACGTACAAATTAATTGACTAAACAAACAAAATTAAAAAAAAAAAAGTTAAAAATAAATTCCGATATGTACAGCTTGATATTTTCTTTTCTTATCGGCCATTATAGCCAAGTTCGTAAAACGACTTATATACAAGCGAAATGATTAAGCAAAGTGATTTTGATTTGCTGAATTGAAAGGCTTGAGAGCTCAAATTGAGCTGCTGCTGCTGTTGCAGAAACCGGAGCGTTGCGCTCTCGCTTTTAAAATCGCTCCTTATATATATTATACGCTCGTATCCGTGTTTGTATGTGCAAATTTTTTTTTCTAAGCTTACTATAAACGAAGAAGGAGAAATTTTCAAAAAAAAAAAAAAGTATTTAACAGACTTCTCCCCCCCCCCCTTTATAGCGATCTTACGAGTTTCGAACCCGTTTTACAATTGCCATAGAGCGTATAGCAGTAGTCAATTGACCATTACGTCATGTCAATTCTAACGAAACTTGTAATTTGCGTGCTGATTTTTTTTGAAAATTTAAAAACTACTCTCTTTTACTATTTGCTGCTTGCTCTACAAAAATGTTCCACATTTCTAATTTAATTAATCCAAAACTACATTCACTAATCTCAATATCTGTATTAATCATCAACCTCCCCCCCCCCCCCAACGAAAAATATTTCGTCCACCATTAAAAAAAAAGAAAAGTTATACTTCATCAAACAAACTAATATCACCTAAACAACCAGAACATAATACACGAAAAAAGAAAAATTAAGATCGCGATAGGAATTTAAAAAACTATCCGATCTCCGGGCGCTACGATCGCGCAGCTGTATATTTTGCTGCTGCGCCAATGTGCCGGCATGAACAGCATCGCACAAACGACAATAATTAGCAGGCTGCTATTACAGCTCCAAGACTTTTCCCCTCTTTCTTTATAGCTATATGTCCCTCTTGCTATTACACTCGAGAGGAGATAGTATAGCGGATGAAAAAGGTAACATCCACGCAGCCTCCTTAGACTGTATACTCTTAAATACGCAGCCGCTTGCGTTGTATATGTCTAACAGTCGTCGTACATTTTTATTGTCTTAATCATAGTAGTACCTAATAAAAATCTCGCGATATATAATACACCTGCGGTCCTCTTACACGTGCGGATCAATTTTTTATTAAATTACCGTCGTTAAAAAATAAACACAGAAAAAAAAGAGTAGGATAGAAACTCATCTACCTCTCTCTATCTTTTATTTTTTTTTATTTAACAAGTAAACGTCGTTTTATCGGATCGTGTGTGTAGCAGAGCGTGAAGAGTATAATACACACACACACGTGCTTTCGTGACATATATGTATATAGTGCGAGAGCTGCGAGAGAGAGAGAGAGAGAGAGTTTTAATATAACACTTGCCAACAACGCTGCTGTGTCTCATCGCTCATCGTCAGTCTGCTAGCCAAATATTTGGCCTGTGAGTCTTGCGCGCGCAGTGCGTATTTTATATTCGCGGGTATTGCCTATACAACAGAAAAACTTCATCCTTATAGCTGTACTTAACTTACAATATCGTGCGCAGGCGCTTCGAAACTAGCAGCCCCGTGCGCGTACTATCATACCTGCTGCTACTGCTGCTAGGTAATACTATTTTTGCCGATCAACATGCGTTCTGGTGGAATGATTGGCGTGTGGCGCTCGTGCTGTGAGTATATATTGTTTATATTGTTGTTGTTGTTGTTGTTGTTATTATTTTTATTGTTATTGGGTTATCTTTATTAGGATCGATGGGTATTAATATATTATTTTTTTTTATATTTTTATGAATTGATTTTAATTATTAAAAGTTATATTTTCCTACGTTTGTATTTGAAAAATTTTTAACAATTTTTGAATTGACGGTTTGGGTTATTGAAGTTTTGCAGACGTGTCAGTTATCTTATGATTTGTAATATAGGGGGAAAAAGTAATAAAAGAAGACGTTGCGAGATCGGCAATTAATTAGTTCGTTAAACGTTAATTATAAATGACGATAAAAGAGTAGACAGAAAATTGAGAGAAAAAATTGCAAATTGTTATCTTTTATCGAATCAGATTACACAGCAAGGTACAGGATACTTGATTTTATACCTTATCTATTATATACAGCTTAATATTAATTACCAACAGCACTTTAATGTTCTTATCTAGATTATCTCTACATTACTGATGATAATAGTTTAGGATTAATTAAGTGAACTTTTACAAAATTAGATTGTAACAAATAAATATGTTTAGATAAGGAAATAGATATATGATTTGCGTATATTGAAGGTAAAAACTATAAAAATTTTCATTCAATTAATTATTATAATTGTGTTATTATTTAAAGTAAACAATTTAATTAGCAAACAAACTAATAATGAAAAATTATTTTAAAATACAAATTTTAAAATTGAAAATTAAGAAAAAAAATTTATGTATAAAGTAAAAAAAAAAAATGTTTTCTTTTTAAAAAGTCTTAAAAAAGAAGAAATTAAAGCCTGCTGAGCACGACTTCAAACAATAAAAAAACAAGTGTCTTCCATATATCTCTAATTTATCGATAACACACACACTTACGTATAATTCAAGTCCATAATTAGCATAATTAAAATATGAAAATTTATGCATCACCGAAATATATACTTATAAATTTAATTTTGAAAAGGCGTTAATATACCTCAACGATGGATCTTCGCGCTGATGGGTTTTTTGGGTTTATTCAATGCCTACGCTATGAGATCCTGCCTATCAATTACAATTACGGAAATGGCAATACCACCGAAACAGGCTGAATATCACGACGACACGTGTCACGGATTAACCGAAAATTCAACCCAAACTGGTAATGGCACGACTTCGGGTATTTACAAAGAGAGATACAATTGGGATGAGTATACTCAGGTAACAAATATGAGTTTATATAGATTTCAACAATTTTTTTTATTTTTATTATTAATTTTGAATTTTAATTGTTTTTATAAAATGCATTTATTAATAAATTTGAATGCTGTACGCATACACTCTGCTCTTACCAAAGAGAGGAAAAAAATTTTTAATTAACAAGTCGTTAGAGGAAGTCGACTTGTTAACTGAGACTTTAATTAAATAATGCCTTTTGTTTATTACACTCAATTGCTGGACTTTGCATCTCTGTCTATTAATATCTTCGTTTGAATAATAAATATTTCATATTGCTATAGATTTAACAAGCAATGTTTATCATTGAAAAAAAAAAATATATATTATATTATACAAACATTTAATATGCAGAAGCAATTTTAATTTAAAAATAAATATTTCAAATAATAAATTATATTATTAATATTTATCGATTCATTGAAAATTTGATTTCTCACAGGGTGTAATCCTCTCATCGTTTTACTGGGGCTACGTAATAACTCATTTGCCAGGTGGTATGCTGGCTGAGAAGTTCGGTGGCAAATACACTCTGGGCATCGGCATCTTATTAACAGCAGTATTCACCCTACTCACACCAAACGCAGTCGTATGGGGTGGTTCAAGCGCCTTAATAGCTCTGCGAGTATTGATGGGTCTGGGCGAAGGCACAACCTATCCAGCCGTAAACGTAATGCTCGCCCAGTGGACCCCGCCCGAGGAGCGTTCGAAAATCGGTTCCTTCGTCTACGCTGGCGCACCGCTAGGCACGGTCTACGCCACCACGGTATCCGGCATGATACTGCACTACACGAGCTACGGCTGGCCGGCGGTCTTTTACTTCTTCGGCAGCGTCAACGTCATCTGGTTCTGCGTCTGGGTCTTCCTGGTCTACAACAATCCCCAAGAGCACCCGTTCATATCCGAGCAGGAGTCGAAGTTCCTGAACGAGCGCCTGAGCGAGCACACCCACCAGAAGCCCCCACCCGAGCCCTGGCGCCACATACTCACGTCCAAGCCGCTCTGGGCCCTGATAATCGCCCTGATCGGCCACAACTGGGCTTTCATGACGATGGTCAGCGACCTGCCCAAGTACATGAGCAGCGTCCTCAAGTTCTCGATCCAGAACAACGGCTACCTCTCTTCTCTTGCCTACCTCTGCATGTGGCTGGGCAGTCTCGTGAGCTCCTGGTGCGCGGATTGGCTGATAGCTCGCGGCCACATGTCGATAACCAACGTCAGAAAATTGGGCACCACTATCGCCCTGGTCATACCCTCGATCTTCATCGTCATAGCCTCTTACGCGGGCTGCGACAGATTGGCTGTCGTGATAATGTTCACGGTTGGCATGGCCTTCATGGGCACCGCCCTACCCGGCATCATGGTCAACGTCCTCGATCTAAGCCCAAATTACGCTGGCACCTTGATGGCACTTACCAATGGCATATCTGCGCTGACTGGCATCATTGCGCCCTGGATAGTTGGTGTTTTGGCGCCCAATCAGACTCTCACCGAGTGGCGAATGGTGTTTTGGATCGTACTTGGAGTTTCTCTCTATACGCAGCTTGTATTTACGAGCTATGGCAGTGGCAAGGTCGAGTATTGGAATGACCCGGAATTCGTCAAGGAGGAACGGAGGAAGAAGAAGAATAAGGTTGAAGAAATTGAGACGTAATATACATATAAGTGCTGGCTGCGGTTGTAATTTTACTACGTACCTATAATCGTGTATTATTATTTTTTGCTTTTTTTCTACTTTGTATGTCGATATTTAGGATTTTTTTGTACGGGGACTGGATAATGTTTTTTTTTTTATAAGTATTAAGATAATATTTATAATACCGTTGCAAATGGTTTTTAAAGATCAATGAAATATCAAACTATTATATAAATATAGTTGTTAAATGCTTAGTCTAAATACTAAGCAAACCATGTCTATCTGTATACATTGTAATAATCATGTTTATTTCTATGGCGATGATAAAATTAAATTAATTTTTCAAATGATCGAATAATGTTTCGGTCTTTCTACTGTTATTTTTATTTATAAAAGTCATTGAACTTATATGTAATACTGATAATTAAATAACAAAATAAAATAATGTATATTTTGTACAAAAAATGTTGAAAACTTTTTTTTTATGTTCAAACAAAATTCTAGTAAAAAGTGTTTTATGGTAAAATATTTTTTAAGACAATTTTTTATATTTCTTGAATTTGATTTAAAAACTACCTAGCACCAATTTAGAACTACCTAAAAAAAAAGAATAATAAACGTGTATTATGGATGTTGAATTTAATTGTTTTTAAACTGTAGACCATAGTCACACATTTTTGTAGAGAATACATTTTACCCGACTTGCGTTTTTCGTAATCGGTTATATAAAATTAAGAAACCCAAAAAGTGAAGCCAGTTTATTCGTGATCTGATTGGCTGCTGTTCAAAATGTAACGTGATTGGTTGAGTTTGAAATACATAGCGCCAAAATGTTAATGAACTCAAAATATTTAGATAGAAAAGTAAATAATTTAAAAATTAAAATTGACTTTAGTTTTTCTCTCTAAATAAGCAAAATTGAAAATAAATTGATTTTTATGAGAAATTGATAAATAAATTAGTGCGGCGCAACATATAATAGGTTAGCGCGCGTCTACGTCAGTCTACGTAGTACAAAAAAAAAAAAAAAAAAACCACTGTAAACGCGCGCTAACCTATAACATTGTTACGAAAAAATGTATTGAAAACATCGTAAATTGAGTTGAATTTTGGCGTTTTATCAGTTCTCGCGTCAAATAATGGCGAGGATGAAAAAGCGTTGCAAAAAAAAGTTTAATTTTTTGATGATTTCTATTTAGGCTATGTTAAGAGCGCGCGAAGCGTGCAATACTAATCTAGTCTTATCTTAGTAAAGAAGAAATAAAAGTATTTCCGTATCAAGAGAAACTTTTTATTACATGTGTCGTACGTAAAGGTTTCAATTTCATTGAGCGAAGATAAAAAAGATAAGTGATGATAAGATGTTTAAAATTTAGGAAGCCACTAAATGTGACGTATGTAATTATCATATACTTGATATTTACCATACGATTTTATGGGCTTCAATAAGATTAATGACATTGAAAAGTAAAAGGGCATGAATTTATTTGATAAGGCAAAAAGCCTTGAAAACTACTATTGTAAATCTAGGACAATATCTAGAATTTAAGTAAAAGCAACTTAATTTATATACTATATTTCAAATAGATTGATAGACAATAATTATACGTTATATTATGTGAAATAAAATTTACACAATTGGTGTCTTTTTTTGAATTTTCATTTTAATTAAGCAAAGTTGATATTGTTTAATAATTTAAATTCGTTTATTATTTTTGATTAGACATGTACGGAAATATTATATTGCGCAGCTGTTGTTTTTTTTTAAATTTTAAATGACCAATTTTACACGACATGTGTTTAAAAACAAAAACACTTATGTTTAATGCTTAAGCACACATATTTGACAGCCATACACGTTTACACCCCCGTGCACAATAGATAACTATACTGCACAATTCATATATTTTTATAATCTTATAATATATCAAATAGATACGATCTTATTTGACTATTTAATTAAAAATAAGTGAAAATTTTTCACATTTTTCAAGTTTTTAGTTTGTGATTGGATTTTTATTTTATAATATATTTTAATTCAAATTTTAATAAAATTGTAAATTATATCTTTATTTATCCATAATCTTAAAATACAAAAATTAATTTAAGAAAAAAAATGTAAACCAATCTCCTTTTTTTTAATATTTTTCATAGATATAATAAACAATTTGTAGCTTGAGGTAATGTTTAATATGAACATAATAATTTTTAAAATTTTAAATCATAAAAAATGACTTTCTTATTTTCTATTTTAAAGAAAAAAAAATAACATTAAAAAAATTATGCGCAATTGCATTTTAATTTTTTTAAGATACTTCAACTTAAAACTTAATACAAATATAACAGTAACATGTCTGCATCCATTTATCATCTCAAGAGACGAAAAGTCAATACAATAAAAATATGTAGGCCGATGTTTTAAATGTTTTACATACGCACCTTTCTATATATTACGCAATACTTTAAATTAAAAGTAATACATATAATTTAAATAAAATCCTTACCGGTATTGTATGATTAAGATAAATAATTTTTTTTTGTTATATCATAAAATAATATCATTTAATACATTATCGATTTTATTATTTTCTTGGTGTATAATAATTTAAAAGAAAATTTTTTAAAATCAAATGTAAATTAATTTGTCATAATAAAATAATAATTTCATAGCTAATAAATACATTCATAGCAGCGAAATAAAAAAAAATTCGTAAATTAAATTAAAAATATTTTTTTTTCTAATTTTTTTTACGTAGTTGTAAAATTAATTTACAATCATTACCAATCATGTGGGGTTTCCATTCTTACGCTTTCGTCTTATCTTTATATTTTATGTAAATTTGATATAGAACATTGCGTGGGGTCTTTGTAGCCTTCACGTGCTTAATTATCAAAACTTTTACGTATTCGTTTTTCCAAAATACGACGAGACAATTCATTATAGACTTTGTATTTAAAATTCAATTTGTGTTTGATATGTTAATTATACTTCAAGTTTTACTGGCGCCTACTATTTTATAGATTAAAAATGAATAATACTGAGTTCTTACTAAAAATTTTGTATGCTTAAATAAATTTTTTTTCTAATTGGATCAAATTCAAAATGTTGCAAATTTTAATTTTACGTATTTGATAAAATACTCGATACATATAATTATTGATTCGATCTCTTTATGAATTAAATTTATTCTTTTTATCCAAATACGAAGTTGAAAATTAATGATGTTTGATAAAGCTTTTTTGTCTTAATTACAAAGTAACTTAAATAAATTATATCAATTTAATAAAAAAAAGCTAAAATGCGATTAATTAAATTATTTTTCTAAATATGAATATATGTAGGATTATTCTTAAAAGGCTTTCCACAAGTGAAATCAATTTAAATCGATTTTACTCAAAATATCTTTTACATAAAGAAATCAATCTTAAGAGTGAAAAATCTATTGATTAAATTGCATGAAATCAAGTAGATGAAAAATATATTATAATTTATTACAATATAAATAAATTATTATATTATAAAGTCGATTTAAGAGAAATTGAAAGAAAATTAATAACTGATGACAAGACTTATTTTTTCAGCGTGCAAGACATTTAGCAATGTTAAACTAT
>JAPYZE010007857.1:0-11766 GCA_030522805.1 Leptomastidea abnormis
TTTAAGTTGTTTTGTAATGTTATGATGTATTGTCTTTGAATTGTATTGGTAAAAATTAAGTGGAAAAATGGCATTTGTGCTCGTATATATTTGATAAATTATTTATAGTTTTATTTGCCTCTAAGATCGAACATCCCTACCATATATATAAAAATGAGAGGCGAGGGAAATACTCATACTTATTTGATAAATTAAAAAATTTGTTAACAAGAGCTAAATATAATTAATTTTGTAAATCAGAATCCTTTGAGAAAGCATTCTGCTGATGCAGTTAGCAGCGGTTTTTTTAGGTTTTACTTTTAAGTAAATAATACGATCATTATTAACTAGACCTGTAATACGTTTATTTAGTTATACGTTTATTCAGGATGTTAACAAAATAATTTTATCTAAAAATTAAATTTTCAATTATATATCATACATCATAATAATTCATAATTCAATCTTTATAAGAGTGTACAAAACTCATTATTATTTTTATCGCGTTTAAAAAGAAATCCCAATAAATTTAACACAAAATTTTAACTTCTCACACCACATAATATAACTACATCAAAGCTGAGTAAAATATCTGATAAAATGAAATACAAATTTGCTCTCAAGCAGCAACTCTCTCATAAAAGAGAGAATCCAATTGAGACATCATATACTCAGCAGCACATAATATCTATATACCAAACCCACACTTTTACCTTGTCACGTAATAATTATATCCATATAATATTCATATACGTATACATATATATATAGGTACGTCATACTTATATGACAGAGCCATCGTCGTCAGGAAAAGTGCCAAGCATGAAAGCCTGCCCCTCGTGTATGTACGGAAGCCCCTGAGGCGAACATACATTATAATACGCGAGAAAGAGAGAGAGAGAGAGAGAGAGAGAGGCCTTTTACCGCAAAACTACCATATCCTCTTTCTCCTCCTACGTCTGTCTGTCGCTCTGAAGATTTCACGTAGACCTAACATACGTATATCTATATACATGTCGTATCTCTCTCTCTTTTTCTCTCGTTGACTCGATGACGTGACACCTCTTGTGCACTTGACGAGGAGATAGCTTGGATTTAACGCGGTGTATATAGTAGACTTGATATGTGCCTCTTCTCTTACCTATACCTATACCACCTCTTGTTACATGGAGTAAATCTCACTCTCTTTACATATACGTGTATAGATATATTTATACCCATCTCGCGGTGGCGCGACATTGATGAGAGACAGTGTATTTCGGTGTAAATCAGTCTGACGTGATTCGTTGTATATAGTTAACTTAAATCAGTCTCTTTTATTCATCCTTTAATAATTAAATTTTTCTTATTAATGTTTATATTATACAAGAAAATTTTAAGATTTGTATGTTGATTATAAATATTTTTAATAATATATTGCTTATTAAATTATGATGTATTTTATATAAGATAAATTATATACATTTAAATACTTAATTAAGTATTAAAACTTGAATAAACTTCAATTATAGTGTAACTTTCAATCAATTTACCTCATTATTCTATTTTCAACTTTATTCCTTTTCACAAAGAATAGATAGTTTTTATCAAAAAATACAATATCTTATTTTGTGCTTTCTTTGCATCAATTGTATACATACGAGAGTAATACATATTCTTAAATAATAGTATAAAGCGAAATAGTATATAAGATGAAGGAATATACAGGAATACACGAGGGATAAGTTGTAACCCAATACACTTGAATATAGCTGAACTGCCCTCCTAAATCCAATTTAGTTTGAAAAAAGGGAACTTGGTTGTTGAAAAACTTTCTTTTTAGATGGGAGGAAAACACATGGTCTTTTCGAGATTTTATATATATATATGTGTGTACGATAGTATAGCAACAGGCGTTATATAGATATATCTATATATGTTTTATTGCATCCTTTTATCGTATTTCATTTTGAGGGATGTTACTACTATCGATCGTTTTCTCACTATAATAGACAAAATTATACGTCAATTAATTTAAAAAAATTGTAACAAATTTTTATATTTTACTTGATGTAAAGATCTTTTAAATTTAAAATAAATTTATTTAAAGCCAAGATAAATAAGAATCTTATTTTCTTCAACGAAAAAAACCCTCTTTTCTTTATCTATAAAACATTTAAATAACCATCATCTCAGAAAATTACATCTCACAGTATTTTACTACCTTTAACTATAACCTCTCTCAAATAAACACACTACCTTAAGAAGAATAAAATAAAATACGGTGACAGCAATTACCACAGAATCTCTCTCTCTCTCTCTCTCTCTCTCTCTCTCTTCCCCATACTTGGCATGTCATTGGCACGCGTACTCCTCTCCTATATATATATATAGTTGTATACACACTGACACCCGCGTCTGACAAAACAACTCTGTAACTGACATTGGTGCGGTTCAGGTTGTCTAATACAAAGCGTTTGATTATATTCTTAAAGTCACATTTTCATGAAGAATATAAGTCAAGCTTTTAAATTTTTTTATCAATTTACACTTTGTATTGCACCCTTCGTTTTTTTCGATTGCATCAAAAAATTTAGTTTTATCCGAAACGTCCACATATTTTACATTTTTTTGTAATTTTACTATAATATACCTGACAATTTTCAGACACTACAATATAATACCTATTCTACATCAGTCCACATATAATATCAAATTTAATTGTCCGCAGCAAAACAGATAATATATTTCATAATAATTGTGAATAGTACCTATAACTTCAAGCACACATTACCTATACGCAGTATCACTTTTATTCTTTATATAAAGCAAGTCCTTGCTCTTGAATAACAGAGAATCGCTATAACAGTCTATACTTATATATAGTGCAAAACTCCTGGAAGAGACAAAGAGAGAGTCTTCTGTGTTCATGTGGGATATAGCTTATCAAGCTCGATCAGTATAAGTGGAAATAGAGAAAGAGAGAAAGCGATAACAAAGTACGAGGATTAGAGCAGCTATTATCGAAGCCGAGTAGTAGTAGTAGTAGCCACCCAGTAGCATTTCAAAGCTGCAAGCTACTCGAGGGAAAGATAGTAGTGAGAGAGAAAGAGAGAGAGGGGTATTTTGGCACGCTTTTTCCATCTAGTAACCTCCTCTTCCTCCTACAATTCCTCTTGCCAAGCGGCTAATGAGCTTTTCGCTCCCCCCATAAGCGCTGGTAGAGCGGCTCAATGGTGTAAGTATATACAAAGGGGCTATCGAGCGGCAACGAAGGTCCATTGTCTTTCGTTAGCGTTGCGCTGAGCGAGGAGTATAGTAGTAGTGGTAGTAGTAGTATTAGAGCCTGGGTGGTAGGTCGACGCTGATAAGAGAGCCGGACCAGGAGCGCCTACACTTTTGTTGCTACTGTGGCCTGCTGCTGCTGCTACTGTGGGCCTGCTGCTATCGCACTCGCGCAATATATGAAGGAGATATAGAAGAGGTGGTGGTGGTGGTGGTTTTATATGTATGTGGATAATCGGAGCCTGCGGAGATACTCTGTGCGCTCTCGTGTGGTGCTTGTTGTAGGTGATACTTAATCCTTGCATAAGTATTGTACTCTTATATTATTAGAGAAAATTAATTCAGTTTTGGAAGAATTCGATTAAATAAAATGAGATACGAGATTTTTTCCGTTAATGCAAGATTAATACGGATTTATTAAACATTTACAGATTTGAATAAAAACATATTTTTCTTACAGTATTTTTTGAGGAAAAAAAATGACAGTAATATCAATTTTTTTAACGTTAATCCGTTGATTTACATTATGGCGATAAATTTGGATTTTCTATTGCACGCCGAACTTCTTCACTGGATATCACATTTAACAATTGATAAACCAGATTTTTTGTATAATCTACGTCATATCTACCCCACTCTATTAAGGTATACAAACGTAAACTTACATTTTCATTAGCTACTTGAACATTATCAATATTACTGCGTATTTCGTTATAAACTTTATCAATTAGACGATTCGCTGTCGAAGGATCTAAAGGTGTGTTATCTCCAAAATCTTTTTTTAATGCCGAATTTCGTAATTTTTCGATACTTATTAAAGAACCATTATTTTGTCGTGCTGAATCTTCGAATTTTCTAAAATTATCTAAAATTGGTTTAAGTTTTTGAATTATATTTTCCTGCTGATCTATAATTAATTTACCATACTTTAGTCTTCTGACTGACATATGATCATTTAATGCTTGTAGTTTTTCAATAAGTTCGTTTCGAATTGCTCTTTTTTGTGTTTCTGATGATTCACTTTCTAATCTCTGTCGAACTGCTTCCACTGCTGCTTGAAGTTGCTGTTGTTCAGTTGATTCTTCTTCAGTTATAAATTCTGGATAATATGTTTTCTGCTTCATTTATAGCCCCTGAATTGTCGGCTTCTTCTTTTTCAAGTTGTTGTAATAAATCTCGCTCGTATGAGGCTGGATCTTGCAATTTTATAATCTGTGGTTCTTTAGTACAATTATATTGGGTATCTGAAAAAATTGTCGAAAAATAAATTACACATTTTTAAATGCATGAAATAGAATATAAAATATGTCTAATATTTCAACTGCTGTTAGAATACAAAATGCAACATATAGTATTAGTTATAAAAAATTTAGAATATCTAAAATTTTAATTAATTTTTAATTTTTCAAGTGTTTAATATAACTTAATAGAAAAATAATTAATGCAGAAAAAATTCGAAATATTTCCTTACCTCTTGATTGAACTTCGAAAAAGCAGATGACCATGATCAAATAGAGATGATACAGAATTAGTTTCAACGACATCTTTTTTTTCAATATCTTAGAGACCTGAGTTACTCCAATGCAAATAATGTACTGCCACGTATTGCTTACTTGTTTCAAGTCGGTCGTTTGAATTTCGTATTTACGAATATTATTCTAGATCATTCGAATTTGATAAAATTTATGTGCCGTCAAACACGACTTTTGCTCAAACTGGTAAACAAAGTAATAAAATATTCTCTACTCATTTCAATTATTTATTTATTTTTTTTTTGAAATATGTAAGAAAATATTAAAAAAAAAATTTTCCATTAGCCCTAAATTATAATTAAATATTTATCAGGATAAACGTTAGAATGTGATAGAATACATTTTTCTAAGTAATTTTTATTATATATCATGCATAGTACATTTAAAAGTTAAACCATTCATTACTGCCCTTGAATTTCTACTATTAAGGGTTTGTTACACTTTACTTGGTGAGGTAAAAATAGTATATTTCGACACGTGTAGGTAAGTCAGTTTTTTAGCGTTGAGGAGGTGGTTTTCCCGAGCGAAGCGAGGGAAAAAATGCTTCAACGCTAAAAAATGACTTGTTTTCCAGTGTCGAACGATATTTTATTCTCAGAGAGCCTAAAAATCATTCCAAAGTTGTGATTTTTAGGCTAGAGGAAATAATAAAATATTTTCCGTTTGGTAGCGTAAAAAGTAAACGATGTACTGTTAGAAGAGGGAGAAAGGAGAGTCGGAGTACGGAGGTGCAGGGGGCGGAGTCCCCCCCCCCCCCAAATGAAAAAAAAGTGGTTGAATTAACATGTTTATGCAGATTTTCCCTTTTTTTCATTTTGTTAATAATATAATAGCGAAATATGGCGAAATATTGACTATGTTTCTAAAAATTTAAATTTATCTAATGACAATATGTAAAATAAGCTTGAGTATCTCGTACAGATGTAGGTACTTTTAAAAATGAGTATCGTGTATGAAATAAGAATACATATGATTTTTCTTTAATTTTTAATTAAAATAGTAACTAGAGTAGTTTAAAATAAATTAATTGTATTGAATAACAATTTTTTGATATTAATGTATTCTTCTATACTGAAAGTATAAACATAAAATATAATTTAATTTGTTCACACAAATAATATTAATTTATTACGATTACTTAAAACTTCACATTAATTATTCATCACTAATAAAGAAATCAAATTGTATATCCAGCAAGATAAGATATGAAACTACAATAAATTACAGTTGACCCTCTGAATTCCACAATTTTGGATATTTTAGAAAATTTAGCTTATATAAAGTAAATTATAATAATAATTTATTAATATTATTTTGTTCTTAATGTTCTATTAAGATATGGTCATTTATTTCATTTTATTTGTATTTGCAATTAGCATATCTTATTAAAAAGTAAATTCAAATTTATCATTGCTACTACAACAATAAAAAATTTGTTTTTTCTCCAAAATAAATAAAAAATGATAATTTTTGAAAAGATAACAAAGATTAGTTCAATTCATTACAAATCTAAATTTAAGATTATATCATCAATCACTAATGTGTTGCATTGTTATCTATATCCTTATCCCTCAAAGCATTACATTGCGACGTCATACAGTATCTCACAAATACAAAAATCATCCATCTCTTTTAAAAATACATTTCTTCCTAAAGAAGCTTTGTTAACAAATTTCAAAAATTTTTAAAATTGCAATTTATATTTACTGAGATCGGTACAAATAAACGCACAAGATCGGTATCACGCTTTTTAAATCCTTGCCGCATTCACGCCAAAACTCAATACCTGTTTAAAAACAGACCATAAAAATAGAAATCAAAAGTAAAATTAAATTTCCGATTTCTGCAGTATAGGTACACATAAATCGGTATCAAACAGTCGCGCGACCAACGACAGTTCGCTACTACTACTTATATACGTCCATATAATACATATACGCAGGATAGAACGCGTGCCACACGATCGTATACGATATACACTACTCGCACGAACAAAATCCAAGCGAGAAAGAAAGAAAGAGGGAGCACCACCGATCTCTCTCTCTCTCTCTCTCTCTGGAGAGCGTATATACGTATAGTATAAGCCGTATACAGGCAAGCAAAGCAAAAGCAAGATATATAAGCTATATAGTAAAGCGGCGGGGGCCCCGCGATCGGCTAAAGCCAAGCGTTCGCCAGCAGTTGTCCCCGGAGCCTCGTCTCGATCGGACGTAAAGTGGTCCCCCTTTATATATATATATATATATTATTCGCAGGCTCTATATATACATATAACATATCCTATTACTTTCTCTCTCTCTCTTTCTTACTCGCAGTATATATTTATATGTTGACAAATATATATACGCGCAAATCGTTATTGTTATCGCGTCCGAGCATACCGATTTTTTTGGTTCAGTTTTCATTATCTCCCCCCTCCCCCCTAGTGTTCGCGCGTGATTTGTAAATCAGCTGGATAATAATAAGATCTGAAATACAAGGATATTTGAGTGACAGAATAATATAAAGATACATATATCAGCTGAGTTGGAAAAAAAAATTTATTTACTTGTGGATCAAGTAAGACCCAAGACGACGTCGTGTAACGAGCATCGGTAGCGAACCGTACCAGGTTCGGGAATCCGACGACGACTATTCGACGTGAGTGTATGTGTGTGTATGTGTGTGTTTCTCTGTGTGTTTTTCTCTGTGCTTATTTTATCAACTTTACCTATACCTCGATTTATTATATACATGTCTGTTAGTTGTGTTATATTTAAGTTATATATGTATAACTTGATATTATATATTTATATATCGTTTTCCTGATACACGTTTCTCTACATCTATATATTTTTTTCTCTCTCTTTCTATCGATTTTTTTTCTTTTTTTTGCGCGGCATATATAATCCTTGGCTTTTCCGTTGATTCCAACTGGTTGTGCTATACCGATCGGTATACTCTACTGATCCAGATTATATACTTACCATACCTAGCAATGTAAGAAATAATTTCTCAACTGCACTTTTACTGGATAGAAAATTTGAAATGCTTAGTATACCGATATACATTGGTGATTAATTATTGCGAAAATTTTTTTCCTTTTTTTATCTTTTTTTTTTTTATAATACCATGCTTAAAAAATGTTATACACAGTTTTAAAAATATTTAATTACGTGGATATCGGTATACTTGAATAAACCTCACTTTGATAGAGTTATTAAGATTTAGTGAACAAAAATATAAATAAACGATATGAGTTATATATTAAACACGATAATAAGAATTGTTTTATAAGAATAAAAAATAATATTTACAATGAAATTAGAAGTTAAACAAAGTTAAAATCAAAAAATTTCAAAGAAACAATAATATACGTATAAAGACACAATTCGTGACGAGTATATGCATATCCATTAAATAACACTAATACATACAATCATAATAACTTATCGCGTATCTCTTTCTAAAACTTATACAAAAATTGTTTAACAATATATTCAACAAAGCTTACTCACAAATCAAGTTACTCTAAAATACCCAAGTGTAACTATTCTCCCCTACTCTTCTTATTTTTTTTCTTATTCCTACACTCTTCGATCAAAACTTGGTCTTTCGATTATCATATCTTCCGCGAATTTTTCTCTCTCTCTCAAGCTCAATAATCAAACAAAGAAACTGCTTCTGACATATAATAAACATATATATAATGTTTAACATTCTTGAGTATATAGCACATTACGAGTATAATTAATCATTTTCGTACCAAAGGAAGGGGAAGGGAATGAGAGAGTGTATGTGTATGTTGAGTTCAAACATAACTTAAGAGCACGCACGACTAACGTGCCAGCTTCTCTTATCTGACATTATTGAATATTTGTGTATATCATACTTATATATATATCTACCATTAATTAATTATCACAACCCCCGTTATATTTTGTAAAACAACAATTCTAATTTTTACACGCTTTTACCGATTTTTTATTTTAAAATCAATTTTATACACATAATCTATACTTTTATTCATCCCTAAAACTTTCCATTTTTAGTAAATCAAAAAAAAAAATTCAAGGGAAGATTCCAATCTATATTTTTCCGAGATATTCTAACACACATGCACAGAAACAGCTCCTCTCTATATATAATATTAGCTTAGCTCTTGTCAGCCGGTCACGTGCGTTAAGAGGAGTGTATATGCTTTCACTCAAGTCGGGTGTCCCGAGCTCACATACACACACACACACACACACACCATATGATATATAAGTGTATCTCATGTATATACACGTGTCTCTCGCGTACTTTTCCGCTATTCATGTCTTTACATGTATATATTTTATATTGCCTCGGGCTTTTGTTTATCGTCACATATGGACTTTCTTCGTATTTAATATATATATAATAATATAATATTGATGTGCAAAAATAAAAAAAAGAAACAAGGGTATATGTAAAATAAATAAGAGTATTCGGAGATTTTAAATACCTGTATACAAGATATTAAGTAAATCGCGGATGGATTACAGTTGGTTTTATAATGTTTGACGGTAATGTAAAGTAACGTCGTAATAAGTTTTTAAGTATGCCGAATCAGCGGAAAAATCATTGCGATCCGATTGCTAAATTTGGTCGGTGTAATAATATAGGTAAATTATACGTATGTATAAGGTGAACTTTTTTTCTGCGCAGAAGTTTCGGATGTCGTTATAATATATATAATGTGTTGAGAATGAAAGTGTCAAAATAACTTTGTAACGTGTCTTGTCTATAGGTACGTTGATTAATACACATTAAAAGAATGTGAGATTTCGCGAGTTGAAATATTTCAATGGAAACGGCGCATATTTGAATATTATTATTGTTATTGTTATTATTTAACATTATTGTTGCTTGGTTATGAATTTCTTTGGTTTCTTACCATATTGTAGCTGTATAGCAATTCTCAGATCAGATGTGTCTGCTCTGTGAGAAACCTTGAATATTAATTAAAAATTTCTCTCTACTAAGTCTACTGATTTACATCCTTGAAATTTTGCTTTTTTTCTTTTCTTAAATTTGAATAAAAAGAAGAAGAAAAAATAAAAATACTAGAAAAAAAAGATAAATATTTATCTCTTGTCAGTGAAAGTTAAAAAAAAAACATTCGTTGTGCAAAAAAAAAAAACTTTATTTGATACGTTTGTCACATTTCGTTGTAACGCCTTGTTAAAGTATTTAATTATTACCTATATAGTTGAAAATTTTTAAATAGATAATTATTAATTAGGTATACCTTAAAATTAAAATTTAAAAATGAATTCCATTAAATTTTATAAATGAATACTATTAAATTAAATTGTAAATTAAATCAAACGTATATTATTATACTCGCTCTAAGAATAAATCCCCCGAAGAAGCATTAGACTTCAATAAAACTCAGTACTCCCTATAGAGCCTTTAAAAAAGAAAAAAAAAAAAGAAAAAAGAATGTACGCGTAAAGCCGATCGTCAAGTCTCAACCTCAGCACACACACACACGTTTCCACATAACAAGTCTGACGGAAGAGATCGGCAAAAAAAAAAAAAAATAGACTAGTAGCCTATACCTACTACGTTTGCGCGTTTAAAAAAAAAGAGAGGATAAAATAAAAGAAGAGCCGTCCCGGTGGGTACTTCTTCGCAAAAGGAAAAGCCAGGTAGCTAATGCTCACGAGTTGAGCTTGCTTTAAGATAGAACTCTCAGCTTCTTCTTCTTTCTTTCTTTTCTTTGTATGTATATGTATGCTCGTGTCTTATATATACACTGAAAAAAAAAAAGAAAAAAGAAAGGAAAAATGGAGTGAACGCGTTGCTGCGGAAAAGAGTGAGTGAGTGAAAGAAAAAGAAAAAAAAAAGAAGCTAGTATATAAGTAGGTTCTTTCTCGGACAACCGGTATATAGTGTAGCTATTCTTAGACATCGGTGCAAATGCCGGTGATCGGTATACGTAAAGACTCTCTCTCTCTCTCTTTCTCTCTCGGAAAAACTCGGCGCCACTATGCTTTACTTTTTTTTTTTTATTTGTTATATGGGGTGTGTACAGCTGGCTTCTCATGTACATGCTATATATGCAAATCTGGAACGTTTGGTTATTTATTTGTATTTTTTTTTACCGATTTTTTAATACTTATCTTCTTCCGACTTTTTCTTAGCGATCGGTTATTCTTATAATAGTGTTTTTAGGCTTACCGATTCGAAAACCGATTTTCTATGAAACTAAAGACTTGAGCAGTGTGCAATTGTAAATGGTCTTCAAATACTAGATTTCAAATCATTGCTATCCCAGTTAAAAAGAAAAAGATTATGAAAGTCTTTAAAGATACATACACAAGAATAAAAACTCAATTGCGAATAACATCCCATAATCATCCACGCGGTAAAAAAATAAATAACCATGAAATTTCGCGCACGATTAATAATTTCATATCTACCGCGAGCAAATCGTATAGACAGTAGCAATAGCAAAGAGCCACAGTGGTTGCGGTTCGGTTGAAGAAGAAAAAGGAGGAGTTGTATGTGTGTGTGTGTAAGTGCGTAAAGAGGGAGAAAAAAGGAGGCCAAAGCAAGAGAGCAGCAAAACGTCGACAACTACGACGACGACGAGGAGCAATATAGCATAAATATATATATATATATATATATATATATATATATAAGCCAAGTGAAGCTGTCGTCCTGGCGCCATAGAGTCCGGTCTCTGCATTTGTGCTCCTTTTCCTCTTATACTCTCTTATCGTTGTGGTATAATAGCAGCTACAGTATCAGCCTCGATATATGTATAATATACGTTCCTCCCTCACATAATCATCAGTATCATGATCCGTCACTACCGATATGTTTAATTTTCTTTTTTTTTTTTAATTTATTTTTATCTCCATATATACAATTTGTAAGTCTAATTAAAGGTATGCAGATTCCAATGCGATTTAATTTACCATTGATCGATCTTGTGGCATTTTTTTTTTTTTTTTTTTTTTTTTTTGAAGTTTCT
>JAPYZE010007866.1:0-13156 GCA_030522805.1 Leptomastidea abnormis
TATATATATATATATATATATATGAGAAAAAAATGTCTGATTGTCAATGTCACTGTGCCAAATATAAGCTTCAATCTTTGAATAACTTAACATTAGTAAGTAATATATCGGATTCCACGCTTATCATACATGCCACGACAGTTAAGTAGCTTTTCATCAGACATTTATTTTTATTTATAATATACATCATCAATAAAAAAAATTGTGATCGTTGAGAGGGTAAAGAATAAAGAGTGCTGTTGCTGCTGCCTTAAAAAAACGGGAATAAGCAAAGGAGCCAGAGCAGCTGGGTACAACTGAAGCCGAACTGAAAGGAGAAGAAGGAGAAAGAGAGAGCGTCTAACTTATTAAAAAAGTCGCATGCAGGCAGACACGAGATCGCAAAGTACAGATGAATAGAGGGTAAAGGTATTGCGCATTGTATGTGAGGCTTTGTGTAGCAGCAGCAGCAACAGCTCTCCCCGCATATACATATTATACGCATTCGCGACGTTCCTTTTTCTTATAGTATGCGCGTGCCCACCCACCAACCAACCAATCCCCTCCCCCCCCCCTTCTCATCCCGTCTTCATTCTCTTTCTTTCCTATAGCTCCGTACACAATGGCTGCGCGCGAAGAAAGGCCAGCGGATATAAGGTAAAAGGAGCCCCCGCGCGTGCGAGGCTTGCCCCTGTCGCCGTTTTCCAATATAAAACCGAATCGCTGTCACGTTTGCCGCGCTATATCGCCCAGCAGCCCCCGCACAGCTCGCAGCTCTCCGTAACGATCGTCGAGATGCTCACGGCAACTGGCCTTTTAAACTGATTGCCTCCCTTCCTCCCCCACCCCCTACTGCCCTGCTGCTTCTCTTCTCCTCACCCAGAGTTCTGACCCTTTCATCCACCCCCTCCTCACTCTTTCTCCTGGTCCGCTTTCCCTGCCTTTTCTATTCTTTTCTGCGCTTGAGACCAGCGGTTCTGCAGCTTTACTTTCTTTCCTTGCTTTTTTTTTTTCTTTTTTGTTTACCAGTGCTTCGCTTTTCTCTTTCGCTCAAATAGTGCTTGCTTTTTCTCAATTATAAGCCCTTATTCGATTCTCTTTCGAATTTTTCAATATTTTGAAAAGTCTGGCTGCTGCTGCTGCGTAAAGTTACTTTGATAAACGCACACCACAGAGAATGAACTTTGCACCTGCTCGAAATTCCTAATTGCTTGAGAGGCTTAAATTGTTTGAACAGCTTTTGAAAAAGTTTCATGTAAATTTCTGCAATATGCGAGCGAAAGCGCCATATATGTTATATTCGTTAAAGTTTTCCTACTCCCTCTTTATCTTTTTATTTTTAATGAAAAATAACAATGATGCTTAGAAAGGAGAAGAAAATTTAAAATTTATATCACCCGCTATTATCCAAAAAGTTTTTTCACATAATATCATTGCAGAAAAGCATATAGTATTTCTTAAGCGATTAAATATTTTTCACAAAATATAAATAGTATGTATAGTAGTCCAAGGTTTCATGTGGTCTTTCTATTCTTTCGCGTTTTTTCGTAAAATTGTTCTCGATCGACGCAACAGATTAGTCGCCGTCGCCGCCTCGTTTTGGCGACAAGTAGTACAAGTCAGCGTCCGGTCAGCCTTAGCGCTTGCTTTAATTTCTTAAGGTGGCTCTTGGAGCTGGCTATACGAAGCCAGGGTACGCGGAATTTCCGTCTTTCGTGGCCGTGATATACGCCTCCCGAGGGCTGGGCCTAGCGCATTATTAATGCCTTCTAAAAGGAGATCGCGTTTCGCATTTAAGAGCTTACATTAATAATTCATATTTCCCAGGCTTAAAGTATAGTCAATTTTACTTCCATAAAAAAAAAAAATCACAATTTTTTGCTTTTTTAAATTTTGATAAAAAAAAATTAAATAAAATAACGAGTTCATTACGAGAGTAGCAGTAATAGAAACTAAAAAAGAAGAATTAAAAATATAGGCTTAAAAATAGAGAGAAAATGAAATGTATCAGCTGGTGTAGTAGTTGCAGTAGCATCTCATTTCAAAAGAAGCTTTGAGTCGAAAGCGTGTTGGATCTGAGGAAAGGCAACATGACACATCAGAAGAAACAGAGAAGATAGAGAGAAGCTTGCAAGGATGGCCCGATATGGCGATGTCGCCACGCAAACTATATAGTCTCTTTCTCTTCAGCGTCCCACTTCTACTACTCTCGGCTGTCGTGTGCACAACAGCCTCGGAAGACCCTCGTTTCATGAATAATAAAAAGATCGAAGAGAGCCCAACGCTCCTTCCCCCCCTCCCCCACTCTCTTACTCTTCCTTCCACTTTTTCCACTCTTTTTCTCTACTTTCAACTCCCGCAACGCGATCGTTTTCCCGTAGAGGGCCATGTTTTTTCATTCTTGTGAAATTCACAATATGTGCACTACTACGTGGCCCTGCGTTAACCTGTGTCTTTGCGTTTATGTTTGCGTATATCATTTTTAACGCATGCTTGCACTTCGAGCTTCGAGAGATATCGTCGAAATGGCGAAAATTGTGGATTTAATGGAAAGTAAGAGACAAGATCTGAAATTTAACCATCTTTTCTGCTTATCTTCGATATCAAGTTTTTTTTTTTTAATTTTCCCTTGTCTTAATTCAATTTTTATCAGATTTATGAAATAATAAATAAAACTGAGAATGTCTAATTATTAAAATTATAAATATAATTCTTTTTTTTTTTCTGATAAAAACAGTTTATAAAAAAAAATAATTTTTACTACTGTATTAATAATAATTTTTATTTGCTTCTTTAATGTAATAAATTCATGCTGGTCATTTTGTTACGTATCAATATAAAGTGTTGTACAAAATATTGTTCGTGACATGAAAAGATTTAAAACTTTATTCATAGAAGAAACATATAGATAAAATTCAGTAAATCCATTTCCTTTTTCTTCAATGTTAACACGCTATGTATTTTAAAAAGAGAAAGAGAGTATTCCCTTTTTTTTTTTTTCATGACAGTGAAAAGTACTTTGTATTGATATTTGGTTTTACTAAAAGCTCGCGTTACTTTATTCTCTTTTCGTCACCCTTCTCTTTGTGCTCACTCGTTGCAAAAGATACCAAATTTGAGATTCATGTACATGTTTTTGTAAATACTGCACTGGTGATGGCTTTTCCGTAGCTTTTTTTCTTTCTTTATTTTTATTTTTTATCGCAAAGCTTTTTCCTGCGTGTTACAATATTTCGATTGCTCGAACTAGTTACTTTTTTTTTCAAATTATTTACCGGCTTTATTTCAATCTTTTGATGCAATATTGAAACGTAAAAGAATGTATATGAAAAAAGTCAGCTTCAACAAAATTTTATATGCATATATTTTTTCATTTGTTAAATTGAGTGATAAAATTCGTTTATTAAGCCTCCACATACATGTTCGGTTGATTTACTTTTTTTTTTTTTTAATTTTTCAAGCTTCACAAAATGTAAATACCACAACAATTTTAAAACGTCAAAACATTAACTAAAAGCGCAAACGATACGATTAAAAAACGTGTAAATTGAGCTGTATTCTGGACGCTGTTTTCTTTTACTGGAGTATTATTTACAAAATAAATACATCGAGAGAAAAAAAAAACTACTGGGTTTAGAAGAATGAAAAAAAAGTGTATACGTTTATAAAAGCATTTTTTTTTTTTGCTGTCTATATTTGGTTCTACGAACTAAAATAGAAACAGTTCAATTGTATCCGGTGCGCTTCAAACAAGTGATCATTTTACCAAGTTTCTCCTATAATAATCAAGTTTCTCCGAAAAAGATAGATCATACGAGAATCCCAAGATTACAAGAAAGATATTTATCGCGATAGAATTTACAAAGTCAGATAAGTTGAGATCTAAAAAGCAATTTCCAATCTACGAATCCCAATCGAGGAAATTCATCAAAGTTTTTAGCCTAGATATAAAGGAAGAGCGTATACGTGTTATTGTTATATTAAACGCTGAAGCGAGTATTCTCGCAAACTCCGCTCGTTCTATGTATAGCTACCACTTCTTCCGTCGTTTCGCTCCGCAAGCTCTCGCAACCAGGCGGTTGAGTTACGAACAAAGAGGTAGGTATCTTGCTGAAGCGAGCGTTGAAATGAAATTTGCGGGACCCATAGCATCACCGGCTCTTGGTACTTCCTTCCCCCCCCCCCTCCCCTCGTCTCTCCGGCTATAGTATGCATATAGAAAGCAAGGCTGCGCGTCCTTGTGCTTTCTCACTCACCCTCTACTCGTCCTTGTTTCTTCTTCAATAATGACCCTTGTTTCACGCTTGAAGTCTATAGTTTCGCTCGGCTGGTCGCACTTCACTTTTTTTCAGAGTCATGCGTGCATATCATATAGTGTTTTCGTGTAACGTCAATTCTCCGGACTAATAATTATAATAAATTATTGCACTTGTTATTATCGTCTCAAGTGCTGCAGTGCAAATATTTTTTACCTTATATATACGCTTGATGTCTTCTTCGCAGCCCAGCGATTTCACTGCTAACTTACCCCTTTCGCCCAGGGGAGCCAACTGGCCCGTATGGATGATGGATTCCTCTTTCTCTTTCTCTCTTTTCCTTTCTCTGCTTTTCACCCAACTGGCTTCCGGTACACTTAATTTCCATCTCTCTCTCTCTCTCTCTCTCTCTATTCTCCAAAGTTTCTCGGAATTTCAACTGCCGCGGGAGGTTGTTATTCCCGTTCGCTTAAACTGGGGAATAAGCAGATTTTATAGCGTGCAGTGAGAAGTCAGCGTTTGTTGCGCTTTGCTCCACTAATTCTCTTGGGGCTCACAACAAAAATTTATATTTATATTCGAAATTATAAAAATTTCACCGAATTCGCAAATTTTTTTTTTTTTCAATTTTACATAGCTGGTAGGTTAAAATAAAAATGTGCATATGCTGTTAAAAAAAAATGGGTGTAATTAAATTACAGAATTTTAAGATAATATATTCAAAACCCTTTTTAATCAAAGCTAATTCCTTGCGTTTTAATTGATTTTTAATTTAAAAATTTTTTTTTGCATTATAAGCGTTTTAATAAAACAAATTTTTTATATTCAAACGCAGGTTTTATTTTACAATTGTAATACATTATAAAATACTTTAATACAAACCTTTCTCTTAATGAAAACTGGTAGATTAAAAAATTAAATTAATAATAATTACATATCCATTACGAGTTATATATTTTAAAAAAGTACAGGATTACAACATATCTTTACACGTATTTGTCCCCTTATATTAATTACATTATTCCAAAAAATTTTACATCCAATAAGATATTTTTTTTTATATTTTCGAAAAAAAATCTCCATTTAATCTTATTATCTAACAATTCCACAGCAATCATGATGCAGGAGTAATTTTTTACGGAAATTATCATTTCTCGTAAATGTCGCTCAGGCAAAGAAACAAACGCTGCCGCAGAGCCGCCGCGACGTGTATAATTACAAAGGCAAGCAGGCAGGCAGCAGCATATTTCCAAGCCATCGTATATAGAGCTCGTGTAAACCAGTCCGTGCAAGTATCCCAGTAGAAGAGTGCCAAAGTTCGTAGCTCGTCAAAAGCAGACGCCGAGAAAGATCAGTCGCGTATAATGAGAGTCGAGTTCGCGCTCGCACCTAAAAGACCGAAAACAATGAGGCTCAAAAACAATAGGGCGCGAGAAAACAGAAAAATACAACAACAGCAGCAGCAGCAGTAGTAGTAGTAGTAGTAGTAGCAGTGAAAGTGCACTCGCTCCCTTTCTCTTCATTTCTCTCGTTCTCACACCTTTCTCATTTCTCGCCCACTCTCTTTCTCTCTTCCTTACACTAAAAGACAAGAAGGCTCGAAAAAAATACGCTAGCCATCGCGACGAGACAAAGCGTATATACGACATAGGGTGGCTGACAAAGAGGCTCGACAAAAGCCAGAAGAAGAAGAAGCAGAAGAGGAAGGGAAGTTGAAGAAAAAGTAGACAACAAACACGGCTTGCTCGCATGAAATAACATTTTTTTTGCTTCCATTGGAGGCAAGAGGGCCAACCGAGAATCGCTAGCATACAACCTTTTCCTCCTCCTCCTCCTCTCCCACGACGTTGGCCTTTACCAACGCGTTATATCCGCGCGATACTTCATCAGAAGAGGGGCTGCCTTGCTCCGTGACATGAATACCATCCGAGCCGTGTGTGTGTACCCTACCTAAAAGTCAGAAAAACGCGCACTTGCAAGCTCTCTCTCTCTCTCTCTCTCACTTTGCGACCTCAGCGTGAACAAACAGCACAGCTCGCTACCTTGCGTACCCAGGCATACTGAGAAACGCACCTATATATATGTAGTAGTAGAGTCGAGCGCGCAAGCTGGACCAACGCGCCAGAGGAGCCCGGCGCCACCGCTAATCAAGCCACCACCACACAGCAGCAGCGACAAGCTTGCTCCTTGCCTATATATACTGCCGGCGGCTAGCTGGCGGGACGATCCTCCGCTTTGAGGACGACGACGACGCTGACATGGTGTGCGTGTGTGTATGAGTAAAGAAAAGCTAGCCACGCGCTCTTAACCCTTTGATGCTCGGTATATTCATGCGAGCATGCCTGTGACGCTGAGTCTTTTCGACCGAGAACAACTCGTCTCATCTCTGACCCTGCGTTCTGGACGCTGTGGTGAAATAGCTCTAAAGATTTCTTGCAAGCTTTTTAAGTTCGCAGGATTATTGAGGCTTGATATTTTACTCAAATATATATATATATATATATATATATATATATATATATATATATATATATATTTGTGTTGTTTCTATTTTTATCGCGGCTGATTGTTTTTTTGTGCTGTGTCTTATTTAGTGTGTTATATTCAAGTTCCATTAATTTCCTATCCATTTTGTTTTTTTCTTCTATTTGTTCTAAAAAATGTTTTTAACGAGTTGAGTAAAAAAAAATTTTTTCACCATGAAACAGTTGATATTATACGTTGTGAACTGTAGTCAGTTGAAAAAGAATTTTGTTTTAAATTGATTTGGAAAATTCTGCTCGTATATTATCATTCTATTCGTTTTCATACTTCGAGCTACTGCCATTCATAAAACGGTATATTGATGGAGGGAAAAAAAAAATATTTAATCTAAAATACGTCGAAAAAGATGAAATAAAAACAGCGCATTCTGAACACGAATATACCCAGAGTCGACAGCTTTTACACGCAGTAGATTCATATACAGAAATTAAAATCATTGATATTTTGTCGAATATTCCATTTAACGCGTTTAATTATAAATAAAAACGTTGTTCTGTGATGGTATAGTACTAAAGTACTCTCGAGAATAACGAATAAATAAAATTTCACGTTATTTGTCACATTTTTACTTTTTTTTTTTTTTACTTTTCGTGATTATTATTTCATTGAATCAAAAAGTTTCTTTTAATCTTACATTTAATATGCAAGCATTGAAATACGATGTGCATATAAAACTAGAAACTTGAAATAGCCGTAGACTATTATATAAAATTTTTGCATTAAATTTTCAACACCTTTTAAGGAAACTTTATCTCAAAATGAAATTCATGTTCTGTTAATTCGGTCTTCAAATTTTACATGACGCATTCCTTTATTTTTTTTTACTTCTTTGTCAGTCTCTGATTTTTAAAAAGTTTTATTTTGCAATCTAATGAAAAATATTCATAAATTTTTTTATATGTATTTAAATAGTAATTTAAACTTTAACGCAGCAATAAAGTAATTGAGCAAATTTAACGTTCAGTAATTTACCTACGATTTACAAATGTCACCGTGAATTATCTCGTTCATAGAAAAAAAAGGATATTTTTTGAAAACGCTATATTTTACCGTTGTTTACTTAATTAAAAAGACAAGCCCTTTTAGTTTCAAGCTATTTTAATAACAACATGATACGCAAACAACTGTGCTTTACATTGCAGCAGAAACTAGTGCAATATAGCCCCTAGCGCATATATCCGTTACGCTTCCTTCATTTTATTAATAAATAAAAAGACACATACAGACACACGGCGTGTCTTTTTTCCCTCGTGACGTTTTGTTTTATTCGCAAGCTCACAATTACCTCTTGGCGCTATGTTGCAATTCCGTGCAAATAAATAAAGCTTTGCGTGAATGTTTCAAAGCTTAGCCCGAAAGCTGCGCAATTTCTTGGAAAGATACGTAAGGTTGAAAAATAAATATGCCTTTTTTACGACTATACACCTATATATCTCGACTTAAATTTTAAAGGAGTCAGATTTTTAATCGACCAGGTTAAATACAGATGTAATGCCAAGTGAACACACAATGTCTTTACGACATTGTTATTTTAATAAAACGATACAAAATTTATGGAATACATTGCTTATCCTTTGAATACAGAAATACACGTAATCATAAATAAATATAGGTTCATCCCTTTTTTGAGGAAAGTTTAACACGGCAAGAAAGAAAAAGTTTTATATTTTTACAAAAATTCTACACTTAAAAAAAATGTTGAAAACTTTAGCGTTGAATAAAATGCATACACATAATGAAACTTGTAGTACAAAAAGAAAAAAAGTGGTGTTGGTGAAAAATTGAGTACGTGGGGTGAAGGTAGAAAAGAACAATAGCTCGAAATGTGTTTACCCCTCGTCTTCGAGGTAGTAAAATCAACTTTTTTTTGTTGTTGTATATACCAACACTATCGCTGCTGCTGTTGGAGTACCAGCCCCCTAGTTCTGCTTAATTAACGAGGCAGAAAAGAGAAAGAGAGAGAGAGAGTAAGCTTGCGGCAAAGTGCTTGTAAAATCGAACAATCGTCCGGTGAGAAATGGAAGGGGGAAGGGAAATTTTTCCCTTTACAAACACGTGTGGGTACTCACTCTCAGCATGATACTCCACCAAGCCAAGCCTCGCGATTTCTCCCTCACGCGCGAGAGAAAAATAGAGGAAGAGAAAAAAAAATTTTCAAGCACGCGTATTAACAGCAGCAGCAGCTCGACTCACAATGCAATAGATTGACTCAGCTCGCAAACGATTAATTTGCCGCAAACCCTTTTTTCTGTTAACCTCGCTCTCCTGCTCTTTTGCTTTGAAATACCTTTTCAATGCTTTGCAAACGCGTGAACGAACAGAGAGGGATAGGTAGTGGTGGTAAGAGGCTGAAGGGGGTATCAATCTATGGAAAAATAAAGCTCGTCTGTTTGATGATATGTTCGTGAATTCGTAAGCGCGCGCTTATGTGTGTGTGTGTGTGGATAAGCACATGCAGTGGCTGTCGAAACATAATGGAATATCGCGCATCAATAATGTCATCGATTGGCTTTTGGAATTGCATAAAATGCAAGCTTTCCAATATGCAATGTGTAACACAGCCAGCAGGCTCTGAGCTCGTTATGATTGGCACTTCTGTCTCGCGAATGAAAATGCATCAACTGTACACCGCAATCAGTCTGCGCACCTTATTTCACGCGTCTGCGTTGATAAATCCTTACTGTTCTTAAAAAATAACGATGCCTATTTTTTTCTTCCTATTTTGCTAAACTTGTCGTGCTTCTATGCTTTGTATTGTCTTTGTATTGTTTGACGTCATCTTACAGGAAAATAGCCGATAAAGTTATTGAGGGGGGAGAAAGCGGGAAAACAAGCAGACTAAGGAGCTACCGCTACCTCCTAGAGATAGTGAAACAGAGAGAGAGAGAGGCTGCTCGAGGCAAAGGACGCGCGCATTAGGCTGCTTTCCGGAGAGTAGGCCATCGGTCTCCTGCAGGGGTAGTGGTGGTGGTGGTTCCGCTTTGCTCCGTCGCACACACTCCTGCCTCCCTCGCTGCTCTCCGGCCATACTGTATTTTTCTCGCGTCCGGCTCGTGTGGCCAGCCACATGTGTAGAGGGAAGGTAGATTCACGGAACTTTGCGCGCTCGTTCGTGTCTTCCGGACGAGCGAGTAGAGACCGCCTGCAGCCGAGCTCGCGTCCATCCATCCGTCCATCCAACCGACCGGCCGACCGACCGACCGACCTACCGGCAGCTTAATCCCCCGGCCGTGAAAATGCTCGAAATACCGGACGTCCATTAGTTGGCACACGCTTCGAGCCATTCCCACCCCCACACCTCCTTCCCTCCTTTTTTTTGCTTGCTCGCTCTCTCTCTCTCTCGCTTTCTCTCTTGCTAGGCACTTTTGCCCTCGGCTACATTTCTTTTTCTATACTATCGCTTCTAGCTTTCCTGCGCGCCCTCGTTTTCCTCGATATTCTTTTTTTTTCTTTTTTCTTTAATTATTTCAACCGCACTTGTCTTAATGAGAAAAACTAGATGGTTATACTACTATGTGTGTATATAGACTTTTCATATCCTAATAGCACTCCACAGTCTTTGATTTTATAATTTTCTTTTTTTCTTTTTCTTTTTTTACAGTTGTTCTTAATTCGCAAAATTTTAAGTAAAAATTTACTAAAACATTCTGATTACTAAAACGTAGCTGTTTTCAATCATTTTTCTATCAAAGAATACGAGTCAGCCGTCCGAGAAATCCATTTCTTTACAGTTTTTTTCAATTCAATCAAATAATATTTCGAAACTCTAATTGTTAGTCAAAAATATATATTTTTTTTAAATAAAGCAATTTAATTTAGAAAGTCTCAACAAAAACTATATATATGTTAAAAAATATTGCAATAATTGCTTGAAAAAAAAACCAAATATGTTAAAAATAATGACTTTGTTTCAAACACCAGTGTCACTTAACTCGAGAAAGTGACGCGTATCATTATTGGCCTTTAGGCTCTCAAATAGATAAAAAGTATGGACGCCAGGGGGATGTACATAGACAAACTATTGAGCTGGCTTGGATAAACATAGGGCACGCGTGATCCCACTCAAACGCAAATATGATTGAATACTCGACTCTTTACCTTCTCTCTTCACTGTTGTTGACCAGGTGATCTTCCGCATATACATATGTATGCAGAGATAGAGAGAGAGAGAGAGAGAGAGAGAGAGAGAGAGAGAAAGTCGAGTTTCGGCTGAAGGGTAACGAGAAATATCCGTCGGGATTGGGGGGGGGGCTAGGATTGACGGTCAGAAATTGGTGCACATATACTGCAAACCCGCTTAGATCGGGACTTATCGATCCATTTGCCTATTTAATCATGCGCTTGATTTAGCGAACACAAGCTGCTGCTGCTGCCGCTGCTATTGCTGCCACACGCCTAATTAACGCACTTCGGCTACTGCATTATAATCCTTTAAGATACTTTATAGTCCATCATGTTGTTTCATCAAAAATATCGTTTATTTTTATTTATTACTAGTAGATTAATTTTATTAATATTAATCATATAACAATAAAAATGTACTTATTCAAGATTATTTAATTTATAAAACGAAGCCTAACAATTTTTTATGATCTCTATACATTATCAGCTACTGCGATTATTTTGATTGATATGTGATTTTACATATAACACGCAGACCATATGAATCATTGTCCGCTTCGAATTTCATATAACATTGACTATACTCAATATATGCATACAGAACATAGAGATTTATAAATTTTGATAATTATTTAATTGAATCTGTACATTAAACCTAAATCACGTTATCACCGAATCGAAATTGATTTATCAATAATCAGCTTTCCAATGACTTTTGCAAGAAATAAATAAATAAATAAAAAGTAACTGTACATAAAATCTTTATTAAACTTTCGATTGTGTAATACTGATAATTCTGATGATTCTAAAATCGATGACCCCAATCTTCTAAGCTTAACGAGTTTACCTGCGGTCTAATTAATTTCTTTAAATTTGCATTTAGCCTGGCCGAATAACTATAGTAGTCTCGACCCCGAGACGAAGAAAGAGAGAGAGAGAGAGAGAGAGAGAGAGAAATTGAAAGAGAGAGAGAGAGAGAGAGAAAGGGTAGGAGTGGATTCACGCTCTCAGGGCCGGAACAAATGAATAGCTCAAGATAATGAGAGAACACGCTTCCCGAGGCCCTTCCCGCAAGCTTAATGCGGTCGGCGAAGGGTTGCGGCTCGGTGTAGCCCCAGAGACAAGGGAGGAAGCGAGAGGGGAGGAGGGGAGAGCATCGCTATTTTCTATTATGCGCCAAAATAATTAACTAATGGACTAATGAATGCACGCTTCAGAAATTTTGGGCAAAGAGAGAGAGAGAGAGGCAAAATGGTGGTGGTGGTGGTGGTGGCGATAGATTTCGAGCCACGTGCAGCAGCAACCTCTGGCCTCGTCACCCATACACTAGCTTTCCCCCTCGCGCAAATTGCCTCCTTTCCCCTTCACCTGCTCATCGCCCCCCCCCCTTTCTCTCTCTCTCTCTCTCTCTGCCTCTTTCACTCTCTATCTCACTTCTATGGTTATTATTATCGTTATGGACCTTTGCAATTATAATTATAATTATCGGACTCGTTATCGTTATATTATCGGCGTAATTATCCCAGTAGTAGTCGACTGTCGACGGCTAAAAAGCACGTTTGGAGAAAAAGAAAATCCGATGAGAAGTCATATAGTTATGTAGTTTTATGTGTATATATATAGCATGTATAGGTAGGTCTATCTACTTACGTTGAAATCGGTGAAATTGAAAAAATAATAATCCAAGAGAGAAGAGTCGTCTGTACTTAGAGTTGAAGAAAAGAAGACGATGATAAAAATGACGATATTTTTGGATATAATGAGATAGAAAGAATTACGTTTAGCTTGTTATGCATTAAACTTTAAGCGTAACGACGCTCTTGTGCGGCTTTCAATTTTTGGACATTTTTATATTCTTTTGAGCTTTTTTTCCTCTTCCCCCCTTTTCTTTTCGCTCGACAAAAACTGGGTCGAGCTTTTTGTGGAGTGAGTGATTTCTCAAGCAACCGAGTAATTAGTGTTTGCTTGTGCGTGTGTGTGTGTGTGTGTGTGTGTGTGTGTGTGTGTATGTATGTTCATGTACATAAGTTGCAGGTGTGTATATTTAGAAAATAAGTGCGCACTTGTAATTAATCAGTTTGTATTATATTATAAGGTTCTTATTAAAAATTTTCGAGTTTACTTTTTCAACGTTTACTATATATATTATGTCGGATTATTATAGAGGCATTATTATGGTGAGTGAGTGCGTATTCAGTAAAATACGAAAGCTCAATTTTGTTCGTGCGCTTACCATTTACCGAGTTCAATTTATT
>JAPYZE010007873.1:0-12889 GCA_030522805.1 Leptomastidea abnormis
ACATACATACATACATAAAAGATTATATTGTTTGACAAATTTTATACTCAATTCAGATTTTCTAATTTTTTTGCTTGTTAAAAACTTTAGTATTCGATTTTTGTATGTTACAAACAAAGAAAGATAAAGAAATCCACGAGCACTATGTATTTTTAAGATGAAACATTTAAAGATAAGATTAATTTTCATAACGTCGTAAATTCAAACTGACACCGATAATTAAGAAAAAAAAACAGTGTTGGATATTGGAAACAAAAAATAATGTTTACTAAAATCAAAAAGCATATAAATGAGTATAAAAATAACTTAATGTGCATGAATAGATATAGATTCGAATGTGTAAGGGTGTAAAGATTCATGTTATCTTGCCGAAGAAAGAAAGAAAGAAAGATAAAGACTGGAGAAACAGCAAATAAAATTATAATCGATGAAAGCAAATGGGTCTGGCTGACGTGGTTGAACCTGGCAGCAGCAGCAGCAGCAGCAGCAGCAATGTGCTGCGATAGGCTTGATGATAGCTGGGCCGTGTGAATATTATATAGGTACTTACATTAAGCCCGACAGATTCGGCAACGATGTCGTAGGTAGTCTCGCGTTCCTCGGCTTCATCGGTGTCTGTCTCGGGGGCAGCAGCGTCGGAAATCGGCTCTCCACGCAGCTCGCTCTCTCTCGCGGCGTAGAGCGCCTCCCTTTTCTCGCTCACGCAGAACCGCTCCTCCTCCTCCTCCTCCTCCTTGAGATCCGCGGTACCCGTCGCTGACACCAGCTCCCCTTGCTCGGACAGTAGTTGTTGCTGCAAGGATTCCAATGGTGCGCACGAACTCTCTTCTTCCTCCTCTCTTGGTCCCGGTAATCTCTCCTCAAGTTGCTGAGCCTGCACCTTCTCCGCCAGCCGGGTGCCGAGCTTCTCGAAAAAGCCGCCGTCTTCCTCCTGGATCCTTGTTTTAAACGACATCCACCAAAAACAATTGTATCATCATCATCATCATCATCATCATCATCATCATCATCATCATCATCATCATCATCATCATCATCATCATACTCGGCTTCCGCTTATGTATATACTCGTGGGATGACGAATATGCTCTTTCCTCATGCACTCTTCTCTCAAATTGCAACATTATTACCATATTTTCGCCTTTCCAACTATTTTTATTCTTTAAATTTTTAGCAATATATTCGTTTATTACAATAAGTACATTCTAAATGTTTTTTTTTTTTTTTTCGTTTTCAATACTCTGCCATCGTATTTTTATAATGTTCATTCTTTATACCATGCCACTTTAGCAATCCACGTTTGCACAAATATACAATTACATATCTTAATGTATTGACAATTGCACAACGCAATAAAGATTAAAAAGAAAAACTAAAAAATAGTTAAACCCATGAGTCAAATAATTTTCATCGGAATTGATAATTATTTAATACCAGATGTATTACACACCACCTCTGGCTGTATAGCACGAGTAATTTTCTATCATTTTCAACCACTAAAATATAACGCGCAAGTGAAATCTTTTGACAACAAAGCACTAGTGATTCTCCGACAAATCATTTATATCTAAATATTTCGAAAAAAAAAATCATTCGTACAAGTGAAGAGCATGCGTGGTAGATTGCAATTGACAATGCAAAAAGAACAAAAAAAATGTGTAGCAAAAAAGTGGTAAAAATAAATGAAGAACGGCAATCAATGTTACAGTATATAATAATGAGATCAAAATAACAAAAATAATAATAACAAAAAAAACAAAAATTACAATAACAAAAATAACAAAAATAATAATAATAATAATAATAATAATAAAGAAAAATAATTGAAAGAGAGAGAGAGAGAGAGAGAGAGAGAGAGAATTGTATATTGGAAGATAGATTACGTGCGGAGACTGGTCATAAAGGTGTTAGTCAAAGAGAAAACAAATCTTTCCATATCTCTGTGACGGTATCAAATATCAAGAACAAAATAATACTCTCACTACGTTGACACGCGCACTCGCGAATATGCGGTACATTAAACTTCAGGGGGTCAGTCAAAATCGATTGAACCTACTATAGCGCAACACACAACGCGCGCTAGAGTATCAGTCTGCAGAAATCAAAGTGTCCAATATTCGGCAAGGCACTCAAGAAGTTACAGGTATATTCACAGAAATGATCAGCTGCTTCGCTCTTTTTTGCTCCCGCCGCTACTCCATTCGTATATATAATTATAAAAGCTGCACTGGCAGCAACAGATAACAACGAGAAAATTCATCGACTGGAGCTTTATTGCCAGCGTGATCGTCGTGACTCGCGCACACCTGTGTTATATACGTTCATCATCCGTCTTTCTATATAGCCGAAAGAAAAAGAGAGAGAGAGAGAGAGAGAGAGAGAGAGAGAGAGCTTGAAAGAAAGATGAGGCTCTGTGCACATGGCATCGGCAACTGTTACGCATCATCTTACTTGCTCCTTGGCCTCTTGCTTCGTTGTAAGTCCCCGCTCTTTTAAAGTCATACGCAATAATAAGCAGATGAGTAAAAGGCGGCTTTCTGCTTACCGAAATCTTTTCTCGTTCAACTAATAACACCCGGCAATCCGTGCAAGCTGTGTGGGTGTGCGTGTGCGCGCGCGTGTGTGTGTGTGTGTGTGTTTGTACTTATAATTTTGTAACGTGACGCGATGTTACGAGTGCGCTAAATTAAGATTATTGCGATCGTGCCCTACTCTCGTATTTCTCCAGATGTAATCTCGATCTCTCTCTCTCTCTCTCTCTCTCTCTCTCTCTCTCTCTCTCTCTCTCTCTCTCTCTGCATTAGCATGTGCAAATAGACAAGTATATCAAAACAGTACCTATATTATAAAGCAAGTTTAGGTACACAATAATTTATACGTGTGTGTTAATGATGACACATACTCCCCACACCTGCACTCACTTTTTTCAATCTCTCACTTGCGCCTATATACACATAGCTCAATACAACAAGTGTAAAACTAGCAGTTTGAATACCATAGCCGAACGTAGGCGCTCCGCAATTTCGAGACATACCTATCTAAAAATTCATTGTGTTTAGGTAAATTTAATTAAAAATTCAAACTTGACTTATATCTGCAGCATGAAAGTATACCTATATAGGGATGACAATTTTTACTCGTAAAACAAATCATAGAAAATATTCAAATCAAAATTATAAAAAATTCTTTAAATTGGTATCGATTGCACAGTTAAAGCATTATACGGCAATACTTGGTTGTGGAAAACTGAAAGCAATAAAATTGTCAAGGTCTCACGTATATTTTATGATCTCATGAATTCGGTGTATAAACATTGTTGTGTGTAAATCTTTTAACCGAACGACAACGATAATAGGATCGTCAAAGATATAAATTTTGCACAGCTTCTCGGTATCAATGATGACGACGACGACAATGGCAGTACCTAGTCCTTTCACCGGTAAATCGTCTGATGACTTACAACACCGAAATAACATATTAGAAACACCTCGCTAAAAAGTTATTTAATATCCTAATTTGCTTTGCCAAGAACTTTTAATCATTTAATCATCACTAAACGAACTCGTTAATTAAATACACGATTACATACACACATATCGATTACATACACACAATCGCATTATTTCCAGTATAAAATCTAAACACAGTATCGATAAAAATAAAATAAATAGTATAGAAATGGCCTTGATATTACACATGCGTTTAAGTCGTCAATAAAAGTGCAATAACCTAATAAAAAATTTTTTTTAAAACAACAACAACAACAACAATAATAATAATAATAATAAAAAAAAAGTAATTTATGATAATATTTACCAAAAATATTTAGGTATTTTATAGACGTAATTGTTTAGATAGATATTGAATAAGCTGGAAAATAATTATCATTTTAATATAAATATACAATAAATTTTATTAGCTGGCAGAACAAAGTAAAAGAAAAAGACAAGGAATGCTGGAGAATATATTGGGTTATGTTGGATTTATAATAGAAGAAATGAAATTCAAGTAGATAATATAATGTAAGGTCATAATATGTTAATCTACATACCTGGCTTCATGGCTACTCTGCTCCTGTCGATCTTTCTGTTTTTGTTCCGTCTCCGCGATAACTTTAAAATAAAAATCCTTCCACATTCTTTCTTCGTCCATAATAGCAGCGAAGATGATATGTTGCAACTATGCGTAAGCGCGTATATAAGGTATATACGAAAATCCACTGGGCAAAATTGTCGAAAAAATATGACTCTTGTTAAATTTCGACTTTTGAACGAAAAATAAGAGAGACAACTCCCTGCTATAGCACTGCAGCCCGTATATATATATATATATATATATATATATATATATATATATATATATATATACTATATGTCGTCAGAGCTATTACTGCTGCTGCTGCTGCTGCTGCTGCTGCTGCTGACCGACTCTCTATTAAGTATGTATACCGGTGACTCGATCGGCTACATATACTATAACCGCAGCAGAACCAGCAGGCAGCCGCAGCTCTCTTCGACGGCAATTCCTATTTACAATAACTTGCACACACGCGCCTTATCCTTTTTTCTTCGTCACTCTCGCTTCTTCTCACCCAAGGAACTTTCGATTTCTCTTCAATTGACGAAAAAAATTAAAATAACGGGCATTAATCCAGCCGACCAGCCCCCGCAGCTTATAAGGAGAAGAAAGAAAAAAACGTCAAAATAAAAATTAAGCGGCTAGACTATAAACTACTGAAGCAAAAGTGAGTAAGTGAGAGAGAGAGAGAGCAGAGTTGACAGGTGGAAAATGACAGAGAATAATATAAGTGTAAACTTTCTTACCCGTTGAGAGATGTGAAAGAGCCCGTCTCGAACAATTCCCTGAACCAACAACCAACAGATGTCAGGCTTGTCTTTATCGAACATATAGAACTTGAACACGCGCGACTTTTACATACCTATACATACTAAGGCTTACACATATAGGTAGTTAGGTACTACACACACACACACACACACACACTTAAGCGTAAGCTCAAGCGCTCATTGGTGATCAGACTGCAGCATTGATGAAAACTACTCTCCGTTTATTAGTAGTCTACGATGCTTTGTCTATAGGATAATCTTATATTAAGCTCTTGTATACCTCGATCGAGTATTAAATTGTCAGAATATAATTCTGATTATACATGTGTATATATATATATATTTATGTACACGTACCCTTAACATGTGTTTATTTTTAAAGTACTATACAACCTAAGTTCATACGGACTATATTTATTCATATTTATTCTGAATGTTGAACTGTAAAAAAGAAACAGTTTACAGTTATACAAACTATAAATACTGAGAGACAAAAAAATACTTTTCATTTACGAGGTAATATTTGCTAATCTTTTTGCGACTACAAACAACTATACCAATCATCAAACGCATTTAATTATTTGCTTGAATTAGGTACTTGGTATTATTTTCATCATCATCATTATTATTATTTATTATTTATTATTATTTATTATTTATTATTATTATTATTATTATTATTATTATTATTATTATTATTATTATTATTATCATCATTATTATCATCATTATTATTAACACTTACTCAGTTTATATTGAAAAGCAATTGAATTTAAAAAAATGTTGCATAGTCAGCGTTCTATTGTGATCTATATTTTTCCGATGATTCGCTATAAATATACCTATATACAATATAATAAAAATAAGCAGTTACTTCAAGGAAAACTTTTTCTAAAAAAATTATTGTTAAGCCAATCGTGAAGATCGCTTAAACACGATTACACTCACATGATTATCAATATCCCGCTCAAGAAAAAAAAATTTTGTTCTTAGACTTTTGCTTGCTCTGTTACTAAGTATACGCGCGGGCGTTCACGCGGCGCCTAAAAAAGCAGCGACTGACTCATCTTACGAGTCTACTAATATTCGCACCCGCACGCGCGCGTATGTACGACAACCGCATCTCATTATACATTTAAAAGTAAAGACTTTGAAATTTTAATAGATACGTATGTCTTAAATATTGGAGATTTAATTTTATCTATTATATACGCCTCTACCCATGTATACACGTATAATTTATTCATCATCATCATCATCATCATCATCATCATCATCATCATCATCATCATCATCATCATCATCATCATCATCATCATCATCATCATCATCATCATCATCAAAAACAAATGTTACGAAACAGTCCGTAATGTACACCTACATTTTAATGTTTTTCCCAATTTTGCTTTTGCATTCTGCTAAAATAATTTTGGCGAACTAAAAGTAAAAAAAATGAAGAATAACTTGTTTAAAAATAGTCGAGATATTTCAAAACGTGACATAATTTTATCTTTGCACTAAAATTCAGACAATTTTCTATATATGTGACCAAAAAAACTACCTTTGAAAAAGATATAAAATGTGCGGCAAGTTTGACGTGACGCAACGCAACTTTGTTTATAAATATTTGTTTAATGTACTTTAGCAATTCCAAATTTACTACACACATGGAAGCATATGTGGGCCGTCAACGTAAATGAGATCACATAGGAACAGTCAAACTTGTATTTTAATTTTTGTGTAAAACTTGTACTCATCCACGTCTCGGTTGCTTCTCAAACTTGTATTGCCTTATTCGTGTCGCTTCCGCGACACTTGATTTATTAGTTAATTTGAAAAATGTTTGTTTTTTTTAAACACTTCATAACTAAATTTTCTAAGTTTAATTTATAATTTTTAAAAACATAATATTTTCAACAATTTCGATATACTTGAAAACTTACTTACCTGTACATCATTCGACTTTGCATCGTGCGAGCTGCTCGCTAATCAATGTACGCCCGATATAATTTACTTTCGAGTGAAATTGACTGTCAACAATGCAGCAGCAGCAGCAGCAAGAGTACTACTATTACTACTACTACTACTACTACTACTACTACTAAACCAGCATACATGGGCTGACCTTGACTCTCATATAACAAAAGTTCGTAATGTTGAGAATATAATGTAGAATCGATTGGAATTTCGTGTTGGACTATAGACGCAATAAAAAGAATTTTTCCTTCCCATTCACTCTCTTCTGTAGGATAGCAAATTGACGTGTCTTTAGCTCATAACTATCGGTCTCAAAATACATTTTTTTAAAATTGCTTCTTGAAAAATTTGTATTGAAAAAATCTAATAAGACATACGTGCTTAAAACACTGATGAGATTGTTTATACACTATTGTGGTTAATTTCAACATTACTATCACATCATCATCGTTATCATAAATTTCATTATCAAAATTCTGATGAAAATTATTTGTTGATAAAAGTAACATGTTAATTAATAAATTTAAATAATGTTGCTTTTATAGAAATAAGCTTTATTAGATTCAATTTCCTAATAACTTTTGGGAGGTATTAATGTAAATGCTAGCAAAGTGAAAAATCGTTTGATATATAATTACAAATCAGATGGTTTTCTATTATTTAATTTTAATTTAGTTGTTAGATGACGAGAATGGTGATAATAATAATAATAATAATAATAATAATAATAATAATAATAATAAATAACTAATAATAATAATAATAAATAATAATTAATAACAATAATAATAATAATAATAATAATAATAATAATAATAATAATAAGAAAAAATTTGAAAAAAGTATTTAATAAATATATTAACGCAATCATTAACTTCTTAGATGATTGCTTAGTTGGCAGCAAGCAGAGTTATTTATGCATCTTTGTATTTTCTTTATAAAAGTAACGATTAACTTAAGTACAATACATCACACCGTATGCTATATAATTCACGTATCAAGAAAAATATGAAGTTCTATTGTTAACAATAATTAGCAATATGATAACTAGAATTTTTACTATTTATGGTAAGCTTTTACGAGAACACTGAAATATTTTCAATAAATAGAAAATTAGTCCCCCCATACTGTTTTTGTTTCTTTAATATCACTTGAGATAATTTACTTGATAAACATTTTTTTATTTATTTCTTGTTATTATATAAAGCAGGTTACCTATCCATTTAAAAATTAACAAACTTAAGTGTATAACTACCTGTAATGTATATTTCATTTAATAATTACATTAAAATTATTAAAATATTTATTTTTTAAGTAAACAATGCATAATTTAAAAATTACGTATTTAGATACGATGAAAAGATGAAAAATTAAAAACAAAATGCATTTTTGTCTTTCTTGCACTCGTGTTTAGTCAAACATTAATGATTTATCAGCTGCAACAAAATATTGGCTCGTTCAGTACATGGCATGCATATAACATTTAAAACAATACATACATAAACAATTAATTTTTCTGCATTCGATTGCTCTGGGATTTCCCTGCAGATATCCATATCATCACTAGAATTCTTTTAGAGCACTACAGCTAACGAGCATAAATATTTATATCATATTTATATGTTGGCTTTGTTATAATTTTAGTATTGGAATACACGATGCAAATAATTATTTAATTTAGTTTTTAAATATTTCAAAGTAGACTTTAAAATAAATATAATCTTTTTTCAATAGTTTAACATTCGAAAATTGCTTACGTATAAGGTAAGTTTTTTTTTTTTTGTTTTTCCACAAAATGGTGGTTTACACTTACAGCAAACTATAAGATAAATTTTTACCCGCTATTTTTATAAATAGATTGACATACCAGCCACGAACTGTTAACGGTTACGAAATGACTCAATTAAAAACACGTACGTACACACACACACATACACACACACACACACACACACACACACACACACACACACACACACACTACCATATCGGTTTAATGCATTATTAATTCTGATACATTTTTCAATAATTATTTTCATTAAATTATTCATTATAAAGTTTAATAATTGTAAAAAATTATAAGTATATAATATACAGCTTGCTGAGCAAAAGACGAAATGTATACACCTGTATTATTTACTTTTCATTCATTATATACTCGGTTCAGATTATGAAAATCTATTATACAAGCGAGAGGTATTGTCATAAACATTTTTATGTACATACATGGGTGAATATTGCGAAACACATCGATATTGCACGGACCAGGCTCTTACAGGACCAATATTACAAATTTCGAATCTGGACAACATTTTTCTGGTGTATTTCGTAGATGCCAACACGAATACAAAAGTAACATGAACATCGAGGCTTGTTTCGAATTGCTAGAGACGAAAAACACCCCAAAAACGTAAAAATCTCAGGCAAATCCAAGGCAAGGGTCATATTATTTGTCTAGTACATCAAGTAATTTCGGCAGCAACAATAGAGAAATATACGTAAAATATTTATTTTTTGTTGGTGATAATGGCGATGATGATAATGCGAAGAAACTTAAAACACTTTTGGAATTTTTTTTTTTCTTTTAAACAATTTGTTATACGAACGGAAACTTGATTATTCTAAATAATTATAACAAAGCGGAATAAGTTATTTCAAAGACGTTCGTTTATCGGCTGTAAAAAGTTTTCGGTATAGAAATGTAATCAGCGATTAAAATAAATTATTTGAACTGAGATAAAGATCGCGTTAAGCCAAAGCCTAAAGCCTCGAGAGAGCTCGTGTCGCATCTTATCTTGTTAATTAGGCTTGAAGTTTCGAAAAAACAAGCCTATATCTTTAATCATGAAAGTAAAATGTTACATAAAAGGTATATGTGCAGTGTATACGTGTGTCGATCATTAACATTTATTCGCCGATATGATTAGGCGTTTCGGATACGTCGTTAGGGAATCTTCCACAAAGTCAAGTATGTTATTTGCGATCAGATAATATTTCGCTTCAGAATGTTCTTTTATCAGTGATATACGTTTGTTAAAATGAAAAATTTATAAAACCTAACAAAGAGTCGTTATGTTTTTAAGGCGTAATGATTTTTTTTTGTCTTGATTATAAAGAAAAAAAAAAAACAAAAGCAACAACTGCTTGTTAACAGTCGTAATTATTATCATTAACATTTTTCTTTCGAATGTTTTGGGTACTTAAACAACGTGACCTTGTTCTGTATCATCTGCTCGAAATCCGTTGAAAAGAACAACCATGAACCAACAGTACTAAAAAAAAAATCGTAAAATGGAAAAAAAAGAAAAAAAAAAGAGGAAAGAAGTGAGATTGAAAAATTGATTTGACGACGTTTTCAACGCATCGTAAAGAAAAAAAATAGTATGATGTGAAAAGAAAAAAGGCAATAGGCGATATTGGGAATAGTAAGTCGAGGTAGCGCGAGCAGCGAACGGCGGTGGCGGAGGCAGCGGCGGCTGTACAGAGCGCAAGTCTTTTCTCTTATCGGCACTCCCCGTTTCCTTTCTTCTTGAGAGAACGAAGTAACAGGAGCAGCAGCAGCAGCAGCAGCGGGCCAGCGACAGCGACCGATAGGCGCGCGCCTAGATCGTTAAGAGTAGGCGCGCTCGAGAGATAGGCAGGCAGGCAGGCAGGCAGGCAAACAGGTAGATAGGTGTAGGTAGGTAGGTGTAGGTTGACGTAGATAGGCAGGCACGCGGAGGCAGGGGAAACCACGGACCTCTTCTAATCTCTCTCTCTTTCTCTCTGCTGCTGCTGCTGCTGCTGCTCCAGAGCTGGTAGGAAGGTAGGTATTGGAGGGAAGAGGGAGGGAGGGGGGGAGGAAGGCAGACTACCTCTCTCCACCGAAGTCTTGAGCCGTTGCCGCGGTCCGATCGCTATTCTTTCGCCGAGGCGCAACTCGGCGCTATCTTTCTCTCTTGCCCCACCACCGCCACCAGCACCACCACCCTCGCCGCCAGCCCCCAGCTGGGCTTTTCACCTGCCCCACCGCTTATTTCTCGATCTCTCTCGCTATATGCTAGCTACTCTTGGCTTCTCTCTCTCTCTCTCTCTCTCTCTCTCTCTCTCTCTCAGTGACGTTTGCCCGTTAACATTATATTAGGCTTGGTAGCGCGAGTCGAACGACGAGTGCGAAGTGAAAAAGCCTCGCGAAGACAAGTCGCGGACGCGAGCGAAGCGCGGCAATATCTCTCCTGCATCGTATACGCACCTGCACCCGTTCTTGCGCGCCCGCCAGCTTTTTCCAGCCTCAACGCCTAACAACGTCACACCAACTCTCTCCATCTCTCCTCCTCCTCCACTCTATAATCCAACTCTCCACCTTACTCCCTTATTTAGTTCTTGCTCAGCCGTGTCGACGCTTGCGCCTCGTCTCAACTCTCTCACCTCGATCATCAATTAGGTATACTGTCTTAAGTTCATATTTTTATCTTCAAAATTTGCTTTATTGCCCAGGATCTTTTATACAGTTCTTTTTTTCATCTGCCCTGTTTAAGCAGCTTCAGCCCTGTCCTGCAATTTCGAAATTTCCTATTACTTATACTCAACAGATCAATATAATTCAGATTTTTTATCTATATACAATTATTTATTTATTTAATTATATTACGTTTCTTGTATAAGAAGGTATGGGAAAAATTTTTAATTACTTTAAACTAATTGTATTTTTGAGGGAGCCTTTAGATAAATAAAACGTGAATTACATAGCTGAATAAGATGAAACGAAAATTAAAAAATAAAAAAAGATCAATTTACAGGGCGGTGGGGTATTTTAAATAAAAAATAAAAATTTTCCCGCTTTAATTTCGAAGTCGGCACTGCTGATTATTTTGAATACATGTGGGAACAACTTTACGAAGCACACATTCCAGCATCTCCATACCTACATTATAAATTATGCGGTATTCAAGTGCCGGGTACTCGCGAAGTGAAAAATCTTGATCGATGCAAAACGAGATTTTGCGCAAGACCAACCGTCACTTACCATACCGTATTATCAAATGCATGTCTTTTTTTATTATCCCCCAAGCAATTAACTGTATAAGCAAGCAACTTTTGACTTCTAGTAGATTGTTGTTCGTTTTTTTTTTAACATCAAGATTAATTTGTGCAAAAAAAATAATTACCTCGAACGTACGAAAAAAATAAATCATTATCATTTGTGCAATTTTTAAAATTTACGATGTTCAACGTAGAATTATAATGATACTGAAACAACTGAAGTGCAAGTGTCATTATAAGTTAAAAAATGTTGTATAGCAAAATCCACGATAACTTTATATTTAAACACTAATTCATTGCGGGATTATTCAACTTGAATATAATTATCGACGAAAAATAATTGGAAATTGCAAAATCGTTTAATTGACTTTTGAAAAACTGTTAAAACTTTTCAAAATAGACTTGAATACTTACTCGTAATAATAATAATTAATATTTATGCATCATTTAGTCATAGAATGCCAAAGACAAAAGTTACATGAAATTTCATTTGCACAAAACGAATGTATAATTTAATTTTTTTAGGTCTTGTTAAAAGTACAAAAAAAGAAGAAGAAAAGGAAAAAAAAGAAGAAGGAGAAACAAAAAGATGCACGTAAACGAAAGGAGTAGTTCGACTGATTTGGCAGATACGATCGAAACAGTTGTTACTGAAGCATTCAACGCGTCGGATAACGAGCATGATGATCATGACGATAATCACGAAGCCGGCGACGCAAATGTAATAACCGCCAAAATTATTACAATGCTGACTCTTTGTTTAGTCAGTACTTGCATGGGCATTATTCCCATGCAAATTGCCAAGTGGTTTAACGTCGTTACAGAAAACAATACCGTCAATACCAGGTACGACGTTCTATATTCATCACTTTCTTTTTTCTTTTCTTATGACGTGTATAAACTAGATAATTTAATATTTTTATAAATGTTTTTTTATTCAATTTCAAATTAATTTCAAGCTTAAATTAATGCTTATAAAAGAGTATTTAGCTTATTTCATAATATATATATATATATATATATATATATATATATATATATTT